>PVKE010014780.1:0-34420 GCA_004027555.1 Craseonycteris thonglongyai
CAGATCATGGAAACAACCAAAATGCCCTTCGATAGATGACTGGATAAAGAAGATGTGGTACAGTTACACAATGGAATACTACTCTGCGATAAGAAATGATGAAATACAGTCATGTGTGACAACATGGATGGACCTTGAAACCATCTTATTAAGCAAAATAAGTCAGATTGAAAGAATCAGGAAACATATGACCTCACCTCACTTATAGGTGGAATATAAAACTGAAAGGAACAAAGAAACAAAAACTATGGACACACTCAATAGTTTGGTGATTACCTGAGGGAAAGGGAGGAGGAAGAAGGGAGGAGGTGGGGGAGGGGAGGTGGGAGTGGGCACCAGCTATATGGTGATGGAAGGAGAGCTGATTCTGGGTCATGAGCACATAATGCAATATTTAGGTGATGTGATGTAGATTTGTACATCTGGAAACTATCTAATTACTACCAAATCAATATCACCCCCAATAAATTTAACAATAAAAAAAAAACAGAGAGATTTATTTCTGATCTGGGGAAGAGAGAGATAGTGCTAAGTAATAACACTGGCAACCAGTGAAATGTTATCACCAGAATGTTGTGTCTAAAGTAGAGTTAATCTGTAGCCTGTGGTTTATTTCAAATATAAGAAAGAAAATCTTAGTTATCAAAATTGTCTGCACACTGGTCTTGGAAAGTAACTTACGGTACAGCTCGGTGTCCGGCAGCCAGTTCTCCTGATCCACAGACGGGGTTAGCTACACTTCATCATGCTGCAGTTTGGAGTCACACCATGTGATTTGTTAAGATCCTCATATTATGCTCAAATTGGACAAACTGATTTGCATAAACATACAGAGATACAAAGTCTGCCAGCTTTAATGAGTGGAGGAAATAATTATCGCTCTATCTCACACACACACACACACACACACACACACACACACACACACACAAACAGCTTTTTAGAGTGTGGCATCAGCCTGCTCTTCTATTTGGGTTATCTAGAAATAGCAGAGACCTTGGGTGCCCTTGACAATTACCAAAGAGGCATGCCCAGTGGAGTTGAACTTGGCTGCCACACACAGTGATTCAGCAATTTACGAGTAGAGAATGTAGGAGGGAGAAGAAGAAAGATTTTTCATCCTGAGTTTGGATAAGAAGCATTTCTCATTGTGCACAAATATAAAGATATCTAGAGTTGTTAATTTTGTTCATTATCCAAAAGCTAGTAATATGTATAACTGACTGGTTTCAAACCAAAAGTCTTATTTGCCTTAATTGAGCATTTACAATGTGGAAACTGGTTTTACAAGCTCATACCGGAAGTAAAATAAAATATAAATTAATTTAAATAATTATAGAAATATATCCATATTACACTGCTAAAGGCATGGGAAAATTATTTTTATTATGAGATATGTGTTCCATTTAAATCTAATAGACATCTGGAACAGGGGTTGATAATTTTCTTAAAATCCTATTTTACAGAAGAGGAAGGGGAGGCAAGAGAACATTAAAGGAATGTTTCTCAAGACACATAGCAGGACCCAAAGCGTGAATAACGTTTCTCCCTGAAATCAGACTATGCCCCTGCAGACAGCAACCATTTATTAAAATCAAGTCAGCTCCTCTTCAAATCGGCAGGTTTAAAAAAAAGCAAACCTTAATATGAGCGCCATCAATCTTTCTATTAAATGATTTAAAGCGGGTATGTACTGGTTCTGTGAAAGCAAAAATGATAGCAAATGGCCTTTCAGAAACATATTTTTGTCCCAGAAAACTTTGGCCCTCTAGAAGATGACTGTTTGTGACTACTTGGTACGTGACTTGATTAGAAGAAAAAGAAGGGAAAAAAAGTGCAATTCTCCATAAGGAAAATGGAAATCAGTATTGGAGAGAGAAGAAAAACTTTCAAAGACTAATTCTAAATTCCCTTCTGAGAGTCACATGATCACTGAGCTCCTGAACAATGTTTCCAGAAACACAATCTATCAATAATGACATTTATAGGTCAATTACCATTACCTGGGGAATTTGGTCTATTCTTATTTTACAGTATGTCTGCCAAAAGAAAATCATATATGGCATGTTTTAACTTGGCTCTAAGCTTTCTAAAAGCTTTTCTTTCTTTTTTAGCTGAAACTCTGAAACTTACCTGCTATCCTTTTGGCCTAGAGCCAGTTCACAACTAAATCTACACTGTTATGTTTCTCTGTATTCCACCCAGCCTTCTATTTCAGACGTTGGCACAAGTAACAGAGTGCTGATAGTGAAGCCACAAAATGTTAAGGTGAGGTCATATGGGAAGGGGCAGAGGGGAGAAAGTATGAAACTCTTTGGTTAAAGCCTGGAAAAGGCTGAAGACGCAGAGAACATGTGTTTGCTGAAGAAACAACAGGCAGATTCCTTATAGCCATTGTGATGATGAGCCATTCCCTTGACAGGTACTAAGGCAACTGCTTGGTCAATGGATTTAAAAGGCCCACGTTCTGCCTCCTGGGAGATAGGCCACTGGGCAATCTGCTTCATTCATTCTTTCATTTATTTCTTCATTCTTTCTTTCATTTATTCTTCATCCATTCATTCCCTCACTAAATACGAGTAATTTAACTGGCCATTTTAGAAGAATTTTATTTTGAATAATATACAACAAGGCTTCTAAAAATTTAATGAACATTCAAATTACTTGGGAATCTTATTAAAATGCTGTCTGTTGGGGAAACCAGGATGGCTCAGTGGGTTGAGTGCTCACTTTGCATCCCCAGGGACTGTGGATCAAATCCTGGCCCTGGCCTGTGCGGACCCATATGCTGAACTGGGGTGTGCTTCCCATGCGGGAGGCCCCCAGCCTGGTTCCAGCCTTGTGCAGCCCCTGCCCACCTATGTGGAATGAAACCATGTTGAAAACTGATGACATACAACTGTGGAGGGTGCTCTAGGCCCTCCCTTTTCTCTCTGTCTCTCTCTTTCTCTGTCTCTCTCTGTCTTTGTCAAAAACAATAAAAATAAATCTAAAAAAAAAATGCAGTCTGTTTTAGTTGTCTGGGGTAGGCTCAAAGTTGTGTATTTCTTCTCAGCTCCCAGCTGATGCCCATGCTGCTCCTACAAGGATAAGAGCGATATACATCCACTTCCTTTCCCCTTTTCCTACACCAGTGGTTTTCCAACTGATTAGAAAAATGCAAATCTTGGGCCCACCCCAGACCTACAGAATCTTAGGAGTTTGATTCAGAAATCCTTATATTATCAAGCCCTCCAGGTAAATTTTTAAAATTGTTTTTGACAGATAGAAGCAGGGAGAAGGGGAGGGCCCAGAGCAGTCTCCATAATTGCTCGTCATCAGTTTTCAACATAGTTTCTACACCACAGGTGGGTGCAGATCTGCAAAGAGCAGTAACTGGGCCAGACTCACAGGGCAGGAACTGGGCCAGCTGCCTCTCAGAAGGGAGGCACATCCCCACTGGGGGTCTCCTACATGGGAAGCACACCTAGGGCAGGAGCTGAACTGGGGGCCTTGCACATGGGAAGCTTGCCCTGGCGAGAACCAAGTTAGGGGTACACCCCAATTCAGCATGTGGGTCTGCACCGGCCGGGGCTGGGATTCGATCCTGGGACCCCGGGGCTGCAAGATGAGCACTCAACCCACTGAGCCATCTGGCTTCCTGCTTCCAGGTAATCCTGACATATGCTCCAGTTGAGGAACCAGAGTCTAGACCCATAGCTCTTAAATCTTGGCTAGGTGTTCAAATCAATTGGGAAGCTTGCAGGTTGATTGTATGCCACAAAAAGAAATGGTAAAGTCCTATCCTGAGATACCTGTGAGTGTGATGTTATTTGGAAGTAGTCATTTTTGATGTAATCAAGTTTAGATAATGACATACCTAATGAGGATGTGCCCTAATTCCCATAACTGGTGTCCTTATAAGAAAAGTGAGGTTTGGAGACACAGACACAAGGAAGAAGGCTATGCCATAAAGGAGGCAGAAATTGGGAGTGATGCAGCTATAAGCCAGGAATTACCAAAACCTGTAAGCAACCCGCAGAAGCTAGGAAAAAAGCACGAAACAGATTCTTCCTAGAGCCTTCAGGGGGAGAATGACAAAGCCAACATGCTGATTTCAAACTTCTAATTTCCAGAACTGTGAGCAAATAAATTTTGGTTGTGTAATGTCACCAAATTTACAGTAGTCTGTTATAGCAGCCCCAGGAAATGAATGAAGAATTTGAAGAAAAAAAAATGCCTATCCACTTACCAATTAAATCAGAATCTCTGGGGATGGGCCTTCTCACAAGGATTTTATCATCTTACTCAGGGGATTCCAAAATATGATTGGGGTTAAAATCCACAGCTCTAGATACTTTTAGACATTGTTTATGCTTGATTTTGCAATAAGTCAGAAACAGTAGTTGAATATCAGTGTAAGGTTATCTATAAGTTTTTTTAAGTATCAAAATCAGTTATATAGGTAAGAAGTTTACCAAGACAACATTTCTGAGCTTGGGTAGAAAAACACTAATATTAGAATCACCTTCAATCTATTAGTCAAGTAGGTTCTGGGCCCCTTTTCAAACCTAATGACTAGACTCTCCTGGGGTCGGGCCTACAGTGTGTAAGTTTTCAAGCCCCTTTGAGGAGACAGACCCCTGTGCACACTGAAGTTTCAAGGCCCTCTGTACAGAGGCAATTGAGCAGGCTTGAGCCACCATGGAGAACCTTCCCCAAGATGAAGGACTTGGCTGAACAGAGGACAGGAGCCGGAATGAATATTGTCATCAGTAAAAACTGTTGAGAAGCACGGCTGCTGGAACAGAGGGGAGTTCCTTCAGGAAGTTGATGGACAGCCAGTAGGGCTGGTGAGAGAACAGAGAAATTCACAATGCAGGGTGACAAAATATTGTTGGAGAAAAGACCATCACACTCACCTGGGCCCTTTGAATCAGAGACAGCATTTTAATAAGATCTCCAGATAATATGGTTGTGCATTACACGTTGGGAAGCACTGTCCTGTTGGTAGTAAGAAACTTGTCAGATGTTTCTGAGCAAGGAAGTGCTTCGTTAAATTTTTCACAAGTGAGCTTAGCTTACAGGGGCTGTTTAGTGCAACCTGGAAGGCTTGTTCAAATGAAGGCAAATGCTCTACATCTGAGCTGTTTAATACAGCAGCCACATGTGGCCCCTGAGCATTTGAAGTGTGGCTAGTGTGACAGAGAAACAGAATTTTTTACGATTTGAATTTAAATTTATATTCAGAAAGTCACATATGCTAATGGCTACTGTAGTGGACGGCACAGGCATAGAGGCTGCAGACAGGAGCCTGGTTCGGAGACCTCAGTGGTCAGAGGGTAATGTGATGGCACTTCTGGGGGTGGCATCATCATACAGTATCAAGTGTTAGTTCTCGTACTATTTTTCATGTATGTTCAGAAAAATGTATTCAATTATCATTTCAATCCATTTTCTGTTGAATGAAGTAATACTTATTTATTTGTGCCTACGATCAACTTTCAGAGGTAAAGGATCTGATAATCTTCCTTGTACTTCACTAGTGTTCAATGCCCATCACTTGCTTCTCTTTGTTTTCCATTTTGCTATTGACCTTCCTTGGCTTGTCAATATCACTTGCCAGTGGCTCACTAGAGAAAAGGAAACTTGTGTTGCACAAGGATCTCACTGGTAAAGGAAAAAAGACACTATTAATTGCTGGACATATTTGTTTGTGGGTGTTCAGTCGATTTCCGATGTCTATTTCTCCCAAACTCACTGTCTGTTTCCTTTGTAAAGAATCTGTTTAGTGATAGGAGTGACAGGAGAGATATGAGTGACATGCCCTTGTGTGTCACCCCAAAACTGAACTGGAAAATGGAAGAGCACATAGCTGTGAGCCCTTTCAGGCTGCATTTTTTTCTCTGGTTTCTTTAGCCCAGCTTGCTGACCCCTCCTCTTAATTCATGACCCTCCCTTCTTCCTCCAAGCTCAGGAAATCAAAACCCACTTCTGAGTCTCTCTGAAGCTGCAGATGTACTTCTTACTCAGCTTCTATCTCTCAATTCGGTGACACTGGCACTTATTCTCTGGGTGCTG
Organism: Craseonycteris thonglongyai; assembly: GCA_004027555.1. Classification (NCBI taxonomy): domain Eukaryota; kingdom Metazoa; phylum Chordata; class Mammalia; order Chiroptera; family Craseonycteridae; genus Craseonycteris; species Craseonycteris thonglongyai. Next base: position 6,061 of record PVKE010014780.1, read on the forward strand.
CTGTCTCTTTTTGCTCTCTGCCACTCACCTTTCCCTTGTTAGTTATTAGTCACCAGTCTACTGGCTCCTCTCTTCTCAAGCCTTCTCTCCAACTTTTACTACTGAGCAGAAATTCCCACTTTCTAGACACACCTTGGCCAGTTTAGAAGATTCCAAGAGTAAGTTCATATGGAAATGTTTCTGAAGGGTCAGTGTAATGACATAGACCCCCAAAGTTGCTATTTTTAAAGTTATTTACTTGAAATCAGGGATATACCTCTAAAACTCTTAAGAAATTTATTTATTTACAAATAATTATTAAATATCTAGACACAGTCTCTGCTGACAAAGAGCTCAATATATGTTAGGAGGAGACAAATGCAAAGAAATCATTTCAGTACAGTCTTGTTCTTAAAAAAAGAAATAATGATTTGTGTTTAAAATCATTCAGGAAGGACAGGGAAGACTGCACCTGTACTGAAAGGTTAGCCTTTAACCTGGTCTCAAAAGATAACTACATATTCTCCAGGTAGGACAGGAGTGTGTTGAGGGAAACATGCACAATATGGGAGGTATGGAAAGGCATAATGGATTTAGGGAAACTCCATTGCCTGGAACAAAGGACATGAGAAATTACCTTGATTGCTGAATATGTAAACAGGGGTTAGATTGTGGAATGCCTTAGACAGGGTATGGTGTAACTCACACTTTATCTCATTGGTAATGATAAGCTGTGGAAAGGTTTCAGTAGGATTAAAAACTAGGTCTTTGCATTTAAAATATCAATATGGATAATGTACTGGAGTGGCCAAAATTAGACTCAGCAAGACAAGTTAAGTGGAATTGCAACAATCCAGGTAAGAGACCATGAGGTCTTAAATACAAAACAGAGCAGTGAAATGAGGACAGAAAGCTCTGAGATTAGTTTAAAAGGAGAAAATTGTCTAAATATCAAGTACAATAAGGTTTATAATATTTTTTTAAAGCCACTCTCTAATAAATTGTTGCACTGACAACATAGAGCTGTTGGTTTAATTGTGGTGGAATGCACTTGCCCTTGGAAATCAGAGATGCCCACACTTGAGACCCAAATCCATCACTTCCACAATGGTCTCATGGTCAGAGAGTCACACTTTACCTGTCTGAATTCAGTGAACTGGGGTAATTCCTGCCCTGCAATATTTGCTGGGATATTTAAATAAACTATGAAGAATACCTGGCAAAGGTGGATAGCCAATTAACATTAGCATCTTTTCTGCCCTCTTTTTCAATTATAAAGTCCATGACAATTCTTTAACATGAAACAAACAAACAAACAAACAAGACTTCTATTTTTGAATTGGGAGTCTGAATGCCCAAACAATTATTTTTTAAGTTTAAAAAGCAATTTTTTTTTTCCTGATAGGCTCAGACCCAGTTCACCACCATGTAAGGAAATGTCTGAGTGACAGGTTAAATGCAACAAAACTGGAATGTGCCTAGAGTTGACATATTCCAATCAATATACATGTTGTACAAAACATCAGATTCAATAAAGCATTCCAGTGCTCCTTCCACTGGCAATCAGATTATAACTGATTTCTAATAATACCTGAAATTCCGCAAAGTGGAACACTTATTTTAAGCCAAATGCTGTGCAGAAAGGTTGGTTTCCATCTTCTCAGGAGCTTTCAGAAAGAGCTTTGAATTAAATCTGTCCCTCTGTGTAATTAAGCAATTATCAAATACATCAATAGGAAAAGGGAGATTTAGTATCGATGATTACTATAATCATCTATAAAATCCATTTTGATGAAACATGTCTTCACTAGCCCAACCTACCAAGAAAATTTTTTTTTAATTTAGAAGGCAAACAGGACGATGTTGTTTTTATAATGTTTGTCTAAGTTCACTATTGTGAAATACAAGGTAGAGCTCTGTCTCGGGAGCTTAAGCTATAACTAAGTCTGTAGAAACAAAATAAAGACTAAAACATTGACAAAGGAAAGCTACAGGATTCTTATCTAATAATAGTGCATACAAAGATGCACTTACAAAAAAATAAAATTAGAAAGTTCTGCTTTCAAAGAGACCACTGTTATTGAGTCAGAAATTGCTGAACTTCACCCAAAATTTTACCAAAGACTATGTCTGGTGAGGACTTTTTAAGACACGAAACTGAAAATTTTTTATTAACTACTCTGTACCTGGCACTATGTTGATGACTTTAAACGCATTATCACTCATAATAGCCACAGAAATGTGTTGGTTTATTTTGCATGAGGGAACACTGATCTTTAGGGACTTTAAATAACTTGTCCAAACTCACACAATCAAAAATAAGTTTACATAACTTATACATCTACAAAGAAGGTTAAATGACCTGTTCAAACTTACATAGTATTTGAACATATGGTTATCTAGCTTGAAATTCCTGCTCTTTATATTGATCTGAGTATAGTCTTTTAAAGCCTCACTGCCACCACTTGCAAAGTGGGATTAATGCCTGTTATATTATATTAGTGAGGATTCCAACAGGAAACAGATGTACACCCAAGCAACGTAAGTGAAGATTTTAATAAAGGGGCTGTTTACTACAATGCAAACAGATATATGGAAAAATGAACATGCCCTGGGCTAGCAGAAAGAGAGAGAGAGACAGAGAGAGAGAGAGAGAGAGAGAGAGAGAGAGAGAGAGAGAGAGAGAGAGAGAGAGAGAGAGAGACCTTCCCTGTCACTGGCCATAGAAGATGAAGAAAGAAAATGTCTACTGACTGCACAGTGTCGTAAAGAGGGCTGCTAGCTGGGAGCTCAGACTTTTCCATAGGAAAACACAGCCAATGTTAACCTGATATTAGTAAGGGAGAATGCTAGGGGCATGTATATCCAACCACCATTCTCGTCTCACCATGTGATGTCCCACGATTGCTTCCCAACCAGGCACTATCCTGACACAGTCTATATAGGTCAGCCTCCCAGAGCAGGATGAAGAATAAATCTGATCCTGTCATAAACAAAAAATATTTATCATCATTGTCCTCATCTTCATCAATGCCACACATTGGGCTCTTACTGTTTGAATTATTGTATTAAGCATCTTATTTAATTCTTTCCCAAAAACTAGAAGGCAGGCATTGTTATTTCCACTTTACAGATGAGACACTCTGAGGCTTTGAGAGTTTAAGTAGTTTAACTCAGGTCATATATCAAAAGGGACAAAAATGGGATTTGAACACAGGGCTATCTGAAATGGATTGAATTCATTTGATGCATTCAGTTTGTAAAAAAAAAAAAAAAAAAAAATCTGTTTTTTAACATCCAAACCCATCTGGACTTTTACGTACATTTAATTAGAATGTCCAAAGGCCTTTTTCATCTATTATATGACTTGAGGTCTCCATGACATGTAACACTGTTGACTACTCTGAACTTCAGCCATCATTGATGCTACGAAAATAATATTTATAAGCAAGAATTCTCCACTTCTCACTGTAGGCATATTTTCAACATGTTTGAATTTATATATACACTAGTGGCCCAAGTTCAAAACTTTCAGACACAATTCTCGTTCATTCTCCCTAGAGTCAGCACATCTGAAAACCTCTGTTCTTTGAGCTCTCCCTCTTCCCCATGCTCAATCCCACGTTCCAATGGTCATGAAAACTTGGCCTGGCTGAGCTTGGCTAATGGCAAGTGCTCTACAAAAGCATGTTGAATGAATATAGCTGATGATCATAAGTAATAATATTTGACCCATTTCTCATACCATTTTCATTCATACCAGTATATAAATATAAATTCTTTCTATATAGATAGATATAGATCTTTATATGGACATGTTTGATGATATAGAAGTAAAATATTTGGGGTGAAATACACTTGTTTAAGATAATTTCTATGGATGTTTTAAATACTTCCACCTTTTTTGTTTTTCATCATTCTTATAGTTATCCTCTCTGCATTTGTAGATGTTTACATAAATAGGTATTTAAATTTTGTTTCCAATTTAAGTTTTAATATACATAAACAGGTAAAATATGCCTTTAAAAGTAGAGACAAAGTATTCATTTTTATGTCACTCTACTTACAATAAGGTGACCAGATTTTAACATTGGTAAAGCAGGACACCATTGACCGGGGCAGAGGGGGTTCTTGATTAAAAATTTGGTCTATCTCCCTCTGTTCCCTAGCTTGTCGTGCATTCTTTCCAAAAATCGGGACTTTTTTAAAACTCCACAGGATGCAGGACAAATTGTTAAAAATCGGGACTGTCCAGCCAAAGGCTGGTTGAAGAGTAAGACTAAAATTATGTAAATATCTTGTTTTCTTATTCATTTAGCCACCCTATGTCTTTTGGTGGGAGCAATTAACCCATTTACATTTAAAGCAATTGTTGACAGATAGGTATTAAATCTTCAGGTACTATGCAGGTGATACAGCTTCCACCCTCTGCAGTTCCAGGGTATAAATTCAGTCATTGTCAGTTATTTAGTCATTCATCCACCGGACAGATCATTACTGCCCTCCCAGGCCTTTCTTCAGGTACAGTGCATATGATGATGAGAAAAAGTAGCATGCTTCCTGCCCTTCTTCAGGGTACATGTAGGGAGAACACACAGGCAAATATAAAATTTCACAGTGAAAATTGTTACAAAGGAGAGTTTTATTGCCCTCAGAGAGCATATAATAGTGAGATTTAAACCAGTAAAGGAAGGGTCCCCAGGGGAAGTGAAGAATAAGATGTGATCTGAAGAAGAAGTAGGAGGAAACCCACGAGAGCTGGTTATCACAGAAGAAGAGAAACCGTGGGTCATGAAGAATGGAGTGGCCAGCAGGGTCAAATGATGCCAAGAGGACCAGAAAGGTGAGGACTGAGACGTTCAATGGATTTAGTAGCATAGTGACCTTAACAAGAGAGAGTCCAGTAGGGGTTTGAAACAGAAGCTAGATCAGATAGTCTAAGGAGTGAGTGAAGGAAAGGAACTGGAGACAGGGTGTGGATATAATTCTTTCCAAAAGTTTGACGATAATAGAGAAGAAAGCTAGACAGAGTAAGCTGGAGAAACTTGTGGGACCGGGAGTGGTTGTTTTGTTTTTTATTCTTGTTAATAGAAGAGGACTGAACCTGTTTAAAAACCTAGGGAAAGATTTAGATTGTGTCTGAATATATACAGAGGGTGCCCCCCGAAAAAATGTATACACCTTTTAAGAAAGAAAAAAAAAGCTGTATTAAAACTGTCATAACATATACTGATAACAAAAAATTAATACAAGTTACATTTGACTTCTGCAGTTACAAAAGGTGCTCATAGTGGTTGCCTCAGTGTTTTGAAATACATAGATAACATCTCTTAAAAGGTGTATACATTTTTTGGCACCTCTGGATAATAGAGAGACGGTATTGAGAGTATGTGATTCATGAGAAGCTGGAGGGAGAAAAACAGGATAAGACAGTAGAAGGTAGGATCATGTCTAGTATCAAAATATGAGAAATTCCTATCTAGTTGTTTCTATTTCTGTATAAAGCTGAAAGAGGGGATGGTTGGGATTAGGTATGAGGGCCAGAGGTTTAAGATAGTGGAGAAAATTTGAAAAAATGACTGGGATAGATGACAGTGGTTTGATCAAAGAAATGTAGTAAGATTGCCTATGATTGAGGATTTATTTAAAATTGGTACTCATGGATTTTTAATGCAACACATCTTTATGTTGCAAAATGAAATCCATATGATATCCTTTGAAACAAAAGCTGGTGCCCCAGTTTTTATATGTTGATGTTAAATGTCATAAGATGCCAGTAGCTCATAGAAAGAAGATAGAAAGAAAGCTAACTCTGGGTGGTGAACACATATTGTAACAAATAGATAATGTACTATAGAATTGTACACCTGGAACCTATGTAATTTTTACTAACCAATGTTACCCCAGTAAGTTTAACAATAAAAAAAGAGAGACATACAAGTGTAATATTTCCAAGTTGGAAGAAAAGGTTACAGTTAGCCAGCTGACATCTTGCTCCATAATATCTTTGGTGGTACGAAGCATTAGATTGTGAAAATGGATAAAATGTTGCAAAGAGGGTATTTTAAGTGATTTATATAAGTCGTCTAGCTATACATTCTTTGTCAGCTTATACATTCTTTGAGCTAATAAAACTGCAATGCAGCTCTCATTAGGCTGTGAGAAATATGAATTAAATTCTCTAAAGGTTATGTAAGTCAAACTTGTCTTTGCTATATATTAATGTAGGTACTAAAGGTGACAAGTTTGCTGACTTTTTTTTCAGAACCACACTATGTGGCCAAATTCACCTTGAAAGTATGAACATCAAACAAAGCATTTTGAATTATTATACTGGGATTATCAGATGAGCCTTAAATTTGTTTTTGTTTCTGATCAATTAATACTTATTCTGTTTTTAGAAACTCAAGATTATCTTTAAAATAAATGTATATATATTTATTATTATTTGCTGCTTCTTTTACTCTAACCCAGTTTTCATTCTAGAAGGTTCAAGTTATTTCAATTAATTGCAAATAGATTCCCAGGAATACTAGAATATTCTTAGATGAATTAATGATACTTTCTGTCACACAACATGTCGAAGGAAAGACTGAAATACTGAAGAAAGCATTATCGATTTTTCATTATTATCTTCATTAATGATTTTTACTATCTAGGTTGAATTGACATGCTTTTATAGCAGATTCATTTGAACATTTTTTTTTTTTTACAAATACAAAATGTAGAATGCATTTGAGTAGCTTGTATAACACTTGTGTCCTCCACTCTGGTTACTGGTTACTGAGAGAATCTTTGAAATAAACATTACTCATGCAGTAAGACATTACATAACCCACACAGCTTCTCACCTCTGCTAGAACTTAACAAGATGCCACATTCCTTTAGTGAATGTTCATAATGCCATTGAATACTACATAGTAAATAGCTGACCCCATCTCTTTTCTGGTATGTTATGAGCCACTTTAGGCCTGTCAGCTTCTGAACTACCCAGTGCACAAGACCGCTGCTTGCCTACAGGCTGCAATTATTCGTGATCCAACTATACTTGGACTTACTTGGACACAATAAGACCACTTCAGCTGCAGGGTACGAAAAGAAGCAAAATGCTTGAGCGATGCAGAAGAGAAAATATGATTTTGATTTCCTCTGTGGACATGTTTATGGCCATTAGAGGGGTCTCTGTTAATCAACACAGCCTTCTTCTCTTAACACTGCTTAATCCTTAAGATATTTGATACAGACTGTCCTGTGGCTTATTTCCCCCCGCTGAAGCTAGATCGTTGTACTTTCGTGCTTTATGGATTGCTGAAAGTTAAAGGAGCAGCCCATCTTCTTTTGCTTAAACTATAAGACATTTATTAATTCACTAAAAAGAACTGTTTCAATAGGACATATATATGCATACACACGCACACGTACACACATATATAATATGTACACACATGTAGCATATATGCATCATATACATCAACATAGATAAGATCCCAGTCTGTAATGTCACTGACAGGTGTCAGGATGTACTTTGACTTGTCCTTCTTATGGAGTCAGAACCAAGAAGGTGAAAGTCTAAGCCGGTGCTTCAATGATAAGGTGATATGCTGGATTAGACAGGATTCTTTTCATACCAGGTAACTTAAAACCCAACAAACTGGCCTAAACATAAGCAATATATTGAAAGGGATGCCAGGATGGTTCAGCGGGTTAAGTGCTCGCTTTATATCCCCAGTGTCTGAGGATCAAGTTCCAGCACTGGCCCATGGGGACTCATAGGCTGAGCTGGGGTGTGCCCCCAGTTCAGTTCTTCCCAGGGCCCATGCTGGAGGTCCCCGGCTCAGTTCCTGCCCTGCTCGGCCCCCTGCCCACCTGTGGAATGAAACTATGCCGAAAACTGATGACGAACGACTATGGAGACTGCTCAGGGCCCTCCTCCTCCCCTCTGTCTTTCTCCATCTATGTCAAAAATAATTTTTTTTAATGAAATCTATCGTGTCCCATAGTGAGAAAACCAAGAGTAAGGTGGCTTTACGTGGGCCTTAATGCATGAACTCTAATGAAATCACTGAGGCCTGAGTCTCTACATCTCTGAACTTGACTCTTTTCAATGCATTATCTTCATTCTCAGGTAATCTTTCACCTCGTAGTTGCTAAATGGCTAGTGTAGTTTCAGGATTTATATCTATTTCAGCTTTGGGTCAACAAAATGAAACTTTTCTCTGCTAACAGACAAAGAGAAGTACTAGACTTGGTCACGGCCCAAATGTATTCAAGAGTAAATTCCCCATCAGTTGCTCTAATGAGAGGGATCTGATATGCTTATTGGTTCTAAAGCAACCCATGATTCAGCCCTAAAGCTGAGGCTAAGTAAAACCCCATCCACACCACATAGTCTGAAATGTATGTTTTCCCTAAAGAAATGGTGGTGTATCAGAAGATGAATAAGTACTTTTCTAGGGCTCTGGACCTGGTAACTACTACAATTTCTTTCCTTGTTTCAGGTGTGTAATTTATGTAGAGTTGGAAAGCTTTCTCTCAATATGACAATGGACCACTTATCCAGTGCTCAATTTCATATATCGCCTCTAATGAGCAAGGATGGGGCAGGGAAGTCCAGAGTTGGCTGCTGTCCTAGCCATATGGATCATTGTCACTAGTGAGTTAAGAGATAGAGATAAGCACTGAGCTGAATTTTTTTAAATGAGACTTCTAAAGGTTCTTTATAGTTGGTTGCACCATCTCCTGACTTTCTCTTTGAATGAAGAACAAAGACCATTTCCATGGTTATGAAGATGCAATTTTACTTTCCTAGGATTTAAGAGTGGTCCATTCCAGGCTTTTGTCTTTGTGTGTGAATATAAATGAAATGTGAGAAACCCTTTATTAATTACTACATAGTTAGAGTGCACTTTCCTATGTGACTATGTCATGCTTCCCTCTAATTTTTTTTTTCTGTTAAAATTTCTGTCATACCAAATAAATTATACTAAGACTACATCTAAGTTAAGACTTCTAAAACACCAAGATAATAGTGAATTCTACACATTCAGTGATTTAGTAATTTTGCCTATTGCAATCAGCTTGTGGCTGAGTTTTGTTGTCTAAACCTGTCTGGGGAGAATCTATTATCTGGAAAAGTTATGTTTACTAAAAACCAAAGACACTCCCTTTAAATGTGCTATCAGAAATATTTCCGGGAGGACTATTTTTACCACTTTGTGTGTGTGTGTGTGTGTGTGTGTGTGTGTGTGTGTGTACAGGCATGCATGTACTCTTCTATAGTAGGAAGTAGGCAGGGTGAAAAGAAATTAAGGATCTATATTTATGTTTTTACTGTTTTCACAACTGAATGAGAGAAAATGGAAATTATATCCAGACCATAGATTTATGGATGAATAATATCTTGATTTTGCTGTTTGTACCATTTTTATTTTCAATCGTCATAAGACTTCGTGGTGCAGGGGATGTTAGAGAGTAAATGTGGTTAAGCTCAATATTTCAGTAGAAACATATCATTAAAGAAAACCTTAACTGGAGCCACTGAAAGAAGTGCTACCCCTATTCTCTCAGGTTATTTAAGTACCACTGGAGTGAGGGAAAGCTAGCATTCTGCACTGACTGATGGGCATTTCAGAAATATAAGGGCCAAATGCTGAGACCTACCTCCAGCCTTCCTTACCCTGAAGTTGGCAGGCTTGGCTGGTTTGGAATGACTCCTTGTACCTGTCATAACCAAACATATTTAGCTATATGTGCAGCTAAGACATTGTGTCTCAACCTGTTGGGCAGAATTTTATTTCTTGAAAATAGCTTTGTGTGCCCTATAAACCACACCCTCCTTACTGTGCATAAGCCACAGCTTCCTAATAGTCGCCGGGAAGGTCCTTGTGGCTTCCGCACACAGAGCTAGCTGCATTTAAATAACATTTTGAGAGCAGAGATAAACGTCCCCAGATAATTCTGTCTTTGTCATAGTTGATATCTAGAGAATCCCAGAAACTAACACAACTTTTTTTTGGAAAAGAAAGCACATGCCCACAGCTATTCCATCTCTCCACACAGTGGGCCGTGTTTGGAAGCCAATGTATTTCCCCCAAGCCCCTTTACTTTTATGTGGTAGAACAGGTCCCCAGGGCCTGGCTATTTCTTCCTCCACAGCCTCATCTCAGCAGAGCCCTTCTTGTGCCACCCACCAGCAACACTGAACTACTGATAATCACAAGAGACTCTGTTATACTCAAAATATTTACTCTCCATGGTTCCAACTCAGCCCTTCCCATGGTTACCTCCCGTTCCTGAAGTAATGTATGACTGAAGACATGCCTTCCAGTCAGGGCAGGTGTTCCCACTGCACCTGAGGAAAGAACTGCTTCCCCTACAAGACTGACTGACACCTCTTTTTTGCAAGGATAGAGCATCTTCCTTCAGGATGGTATCAAAATCTTAACCATATTTTGCACTTTTTAATTTAGTTAATTATGAGTTAGTTCATTATGTCTAGGGTCCTACTGCTGATGTCTGTATTTACTTGTTGGATGAGGTTTTTCTCTTTCTGATTCTCATTCCCAAGTCTAACCAATTGGCCAAGCTGATTTCCTCTCAACAATCTCATTTTTATTACCTCTTCTAAGTATTCCCCAACTTTCTCCACTTCCAAGTCATTCTAATTATGAAGATAAATAATAATAAGTACAGTAGTTTTCTAACATTAGATTACGTCATTTCACAATAGATGAATCTGTGATCTAATAATAAAAGGCAGATTCTCAATCCACTTTAAATTTAACCTACTTGCTTCTCTTGGGCCCTGGTGCATCCAGTAGTGTTTATTTACTTCCAGTAATTCTCCCACAGTTGTGTGTGTGGAACCTAAATCTAAGAAAAGTTACTAGTCAACAAACTGTACATATGTGTGAATGCCTACTTCTTTAAAAAAAAAAAAGTTTAAACATAAAACAAATACAACAATTAGCTTGGAAAATAAAAGGGAATAAATGAAACTATTACTTTGCCAAGTTACATAAACTCAATTTTAATATGATAAAAATACCTTAATGAGTTATCAGTAAATAAATGCTCATAGAACAAGTATCTGTGATGGTGACATAGTCCCTCTTCTTTTTATTAAACTACTAATTGAGAAACCATTTTGTTTGCACATGAAGACTTCAGACCAAGTTTGTCCAACCCACAACCCAAGAACCCATGAGAGCCAGCACAGCTTTGAATGTAGCCCAACACAAATTTGTAAACTTTCTTAGAACATTATGAGAGGGTTGTTGTGTTGTGGGTTTTTTTTTGCAATTTTTATTTTTAGCTCATCAGCTATTGTTAGTCTTAATGTATTTTATGTGTAGCCCAATTCTTCTTCTTCCAGTGTGGCCCAGGGAAGCCAAAAGCTTGGACACCCCTGATTTAGAATTTTGTGCACATGGCTTGCATGGATTTTATAAATGTGTTGAGAATATTCATGTATACACAAGCTGTTTAATGCCTATTATATTCTAGTCCCTGAATGATGAGCGTGGGAACAAAACAAACTCACTGGCTAGTAGAGGAGATGGTACATGCCAAAAAATATAATCAAAAATGGGAATACCATATATACAGTACAGTTTTTATTTTGTTGTACATCAAAACCTATATTATATGGGTACTCATATAATATGTTGTGTTGAATTTCATTGTCTCAACTGCATACCTACTTTTGGGCTACTGTGTATTTTGTAGTAATACAATGTGTCACACATCATGTGTAGGCAAGTGCAAGGGTTATAGAAATACAGAGGACGGAAGAACTTAATTTAATGCTTGGGAGTAGGGAGAAAAAATTCCCGTAAAGCTACTGATTTCACAATTGACATTTGAGTTAGCCTGGAGGGTTGAGTCACAGTTCATCAGAAGTGGAGGAAAGATATTCTGGGCAGAGGAAGCAACTAAGCAAAGCTTTAAGGAAGGAAGTGTTGGGAATGATGAGTGGTTAGTGGGAATGGAATGGAAGTATGGAGTGGCACTGGTAATGCCAAGGATAATATTGTAAAGTTTGGTTAGGGCATAATCGTGAAGAGCTTGTAGACCAGGTTATTAGGTATTTGGCTCTGGTAGTACTAAAGAGTTGTTAAGAGAGAAATTATTTTCTATCTTAGAGATTCTTGACAACAGGCCTTCCCAAATTGGAAAGACACTATTCCTCATGTTAGCATTCACATCTTGGTTTTTCAGTATCTAATTTGTATTTTGAGCCCCTCAAAATTTTGTTGCTTTGTCATGTGCTGTTTCTCTACCTGGCTTGCATAAGAGTATGTAGGGAAACTCCTTTCTTTGACTCAGGTCAGACACAGTCTACATCCCCTATGATAGTGTGACCACTTGCCCAAAAAGACATTTCCTTGAAATATGTTTTACAGTCATTTATGTCTAAGAAAAACACATTTTTGAGAGAAAAAGTGTGTGTGTGTGTATGTGTGTGTGTGTGTGTGTGTGTGTGTGAGAGAGAGAGAGAGAGAGAGAGAGAGAGAGAGAGAATGCAGAAACACAGAGGACCTTTGGGTAGAAAAAAGCAACCTGTATTTCTGCACTTTGAATGAGTACCCTCTTTCATGGACCTTTCCAGGCCTGTTGGTACTGTTCAGCTCTTCCTATAGAAATGAGGAACATAGCAGGAAGAACCAGCCCCATTTGTCCAGTCATTTCTTTATTCCTCATAATGGGACAAGAATTGGAATTTTCACACACCTCATATACTTACAAAGTCAGAAAATAATAAAATGTCACATCTGTATTGGTTGCCAGCACTATATGAGTACCTATGACTTGTTAATAGCTACTACAAAACCAATCTGTCATTGTGTCTTTGTTGGTCTTAAAACACTTAATTTCTTAATTCTATTGCAACTATAGGTTTATTTCACTGTCACTAATGGATAAATGACTCACACTGGAGTTTTCATCTCATCACATTAGGAGTAAAGATGACACTACATGCTGATTCTAACATAATGAACACTTAAACATGCAAAAAAGATTACACGGTGACTGAGTACATTCAAGAGAACACTTCACGCATATAATTAAAAACTCAAAACATTTTTCTGTAATTGAATTACAGATTAATCAATTAAAATATTTTTATCAAATTTTAACAATACATAGGGTACATGTTGATTTATTCCAGTTATTTTAGAAAGCTTAGAATCTTAATGTGATTTTTTTTTTAGGAGAGTTATTGCTTACTTGTGTCCTAATGATATTAAAGTGTCTCTAAATTTAGTACTGTATTTTCTGGCATATAAGACAACCGGGCGTATAAGACAACCGGGCGTATAAGACGACCCCCTAATTTTACAGTTAAAACATAGGTTTAGGCCTATATTCGCTGTATAAGACTACAGCCTCGGAAGTGGGGGGTAGTCTTATACAGTGAATATAGGCCTAAACCTATGTTTTAACTGTAAAATTAGGGGGTCGTCTTATACGTCCGGTCGTCTTATACGCCGGAAAATACGGTAGTTATATTATAGAGAATATAATACAAGTCATGTATGAAAAGTATTGATTTTAATAGCAGTCCCCATAAATGTCTGCCTATAAATGAAAAGAATATAATACACTACACAATAAAAGACCTGTCAAAAAGAACAATACAAAAGTGATATTTGTTAGAGTCAACCAAAGGTTCTTCTCTTGTGCTAGATGCTGTAAATATTATATCACATTTTATCTTTGGCAACACTCCAAGACAGATAGTATCTTCATTTGCTATTCAAGAAAGTGAGTCTCTAAGAGATTAAGAAGTTAACTCAGAAGTACACATTAGGGAGTCTACCTGCCACTGAACTTTAGCTATGAAGAAACTTCATATCAGAAAAAGACATGATCTGTGATGAAAATGTGTTAAAAATCATTACTAGAAAGCCTGACTTATTCTCAAGCAGGAAAGGGTAGTAAGAAAATAGAAGAAAAAAAACACTGAAAGGTGAGATTTCTAAATACATAATTCAGAATGTTAAAGTGTTCCCAGAAATTCTTAGATCTACAAAAGTCAACACCAACAGAGTCTGAGAGAAGTTAAGTGATTTGCCCAAAATCAAAAGGCTTAGAAGTGACAAAACAGGGACCAAGTCCAGGAGATGCCTAGGGTTGATTAACCAGCTTTAATTAAGCACTAATTGTACATAGAGATATGGGTTGATCTGTAGAGACACAAAGAAGTCTATAGTATACCCCAACAAGAAAGCCCACCACTGGGCTGGGAGCTGCCCACGCTGTCCCCAGATCTCCTCATGCCCGTGCAGGCAAGGTTGTGTGTCTGATGATGACTTCAGAGACCCGAAGTCATTCTCAGCACAGCTGACTTCCTAAAGAGCTAATCCCCAAGCCATCAGGCGTTTACACACTATGGTATTTAAATACTTACTAGATCAGAAATTTCAATAAGCCTCCAATGCTTGTGGCATTATTTAGAATATGGACCCTAAATGTATTTTATTCATGTGTTCTTTGAGTAGCATCATTCTGCAAGATAGCTTTTCATTTTAGTGAGCCACACTATAGCTTTTTAAAAATATATCTGTGCACATTTACTGCTGTCCTCTAGTGGATAGAACCACGGTCTGGATTACTAAGTACTTGCCACCATCTCAGAACAAATCTGAGAACAAACCATAGAATATTGTACTTTCAAAGCTTGGGTAAACTTTAGAGAGCACTATAATATGATCACTACTGTCATTATTTCTTTCAGAGACTTGAATTGAATGCCTTGATTATCATCTTCATTGGTGAGCTCATACCTTAGAAGTTTAGACTTTGCAGGGGTAGAAGTTAGGAATCATCTACAGGAGGGAATAAGGATCCTGAGGATCCAGTGTTTATCAGAAGTCAGAAAACTGGTTAAGGCAAAATGTAGATTCACATCCAGGTGTCATCATTCTCTGCCCCTCTGTCACCAATCTGCCCCACTTTTCTAGTCACATCATGACGTCCTGGCTATAGGAGCCTTCTCTCTTTTAATATTCAGGGTACCTTTAAAAATTAAACACTGTTTTGAGTTATAAAAACAGTACAGAATTGGCTTTCATGGCTTGATATCGTTTTTAAATCTGTTCATTTCTTCATAGAGGCCTTTGAATGGATACTCAGGAACATCATTATCAAAGTGTTATTCCCAAAGCTACTCTAAAACGTTTCTCCAAGGTTCAAATGAGAGAACTGTTTTAAACTTTTAACTGTCTGGTAATCTTTATAGAGATTAGGGGGTATGTGAACCCAGAAGACTTTTTAAATATTAGTTACGTTTTCTGATAGATTTATTTATGCACACTTTTAACATAACTGACAATATAATGCTTTTTAAAGCACTTGTGTACCTAGGCTTGAAACATGTGGGCTGTCCGGAAAGTATACAGCTGTGTAATATAAAAATAAGGCATTTATGGCTGGATTATTCCAGACAGGCCTCATGTGTAGTTTAATCATTAGTAATAACATTTAACTACTTTACTTCTCAGGTTTCTTATTTGTAAAGCTGCCTCTCAGATTTTGTGAAATTTAACAGAAATAAGGTTTTTTGAGTACCTAGTTCTTATCATGGTAGAGCATAGAAGATGAACAACAACAAAAAAAAAACAGTGCCCTTCTATCTATTAATCCCAGTACCACCAAAACTTCCTTCTAAAATTTAAAGCAATTTTAATAAGTGTGTTTGCCATGATTTTCAAGATACTTTCTTGAAAACAAATAATAAAGTGCGTTAGTATGTTACTGGCTGCACATACCTGTGAAAGATGCTAAGAAATTGATGATTTTGGTTCAACTCAAGAATCAAAAGAACTGTGCATTAATTTAAGTGTATGATATTATGGATTGTTGGGGTGTGTGTTCTTTCCTTTGCCACCACTGTTTCGTAGTGTTAATTAACAAGGAAGAGACATGATCTTTCTTTTGCTTTCTACAACATTTACTATACTCATCTCTTGATGAAAGTGCTTTCCCATACTCGGACATTTTCTTTTTTTAATAACTGAAGAAGTTGGTGCAATCTTAACTGTTGAAATGATGTTGTGAGGTTCTATTTAGTCACCTCAATCTTTGTGAAACTATGTCATCTGTAATGAAACAACTCAAAGGCATCAGATATTAACATTTGTGAATGATTATCATAAAACATTTTCCATTTTAGTGTTTAGGAGATTAACCAAAAATTAAAATGTGTTAGATGATCAGAATGTTATGTACTACATGCTGCAGTTCAGTTCCAAATGGAACTTTAGAAACTCCGGGAAAGCCTACACGTTATAAGTCATTTTTGAAACATGGATTCTCTCCCCTTTTCTTTTTCCCTTCATTGTATCAGTCTAATGGTTGAGCAAATGACTGGCAAAAATAGAGGCCTGTGAATGTGCCATTGTGTGATTTAGCTCATTCATACATGCTATGAATTACAAAAAATAATAAAATGATCCTAAAGGTTAACTTTTTGTTCATCATAACACAAGGCCTTAAATCTTAATCCAGTTAAATGTGTGACCATATGTCCAAATTTGTACCTGTTGTTTCAAAGTAATTATTAGTGCCCTTTTATTCTTAAAATTGTCCTAGTTTGAATGGTAAATTAAAAGGTCTTCCTAATTTTTGATCATGAGATTTCTTGCAAATAGCATGTATATTAACTTTTGAAAAAATAAATAAATACGTGAACTTTTGGGGATGTAGAGAATATAGTCAATGATGTTGCAACAACTGTGTATAATGCCAAGTGGATACTAGACTAATCAGGGGTATCTGCATAAATTATATAAGTGTCTAACCATTATGCTGTACCTCTGAAGTTAATATAAAATAATACTGAATGTCAACTGTAAAGAAAATAATTTTGTAAAAATACGTAAACTTTTCTACTTCCAAGATAATAGTGACTGTAAGTGAGATTATATAATATTCACACTCGAAATCAGGTTTTCGAATGGATTTGTTTTGTTTTTTATCTATAACTCATCTGATATAATTTTAAAAATTCAATAGGAGAGAGCACCAAATCCTAACCACTAGACCACTAGGGATGCTTAAAATTCAGTGGAATCAAACACTTCTTTTTATATGAACCATTTATTTGCTAGCATCTTTGATAAATTCTAAATGTAAAATATTTAATAACGTTTTACATTATTAAAAAAAATCAAAATTACCTGTAATTCTACTCCCTACAATGAGAAAGTCTTGCTCATATGTCTCCATAATTAGGTACATATATTTTTGGCAAAATTGGGATGGTAATATTTATGCAGTTTTGTATCTGCTCTTTTTACTTATGATGTCATGAATGTTTTACTGATTAAATATTTTTCAGAATATAATTTGAATGGCTACATAATGTTCCCAAAATGGCACATGTTGGTTTACTTAACTATTGCCCCAATCCTTCTCATTTAGGAAGCTGCGAACACTTTTCTATTGTATAATTTTCTGTGCTGTTGTTTTTACAGAACACTAACCAGATTAAATCTTCAGTTAACTTCCTTTGATCTCAAAGCAAAGCAAAGCAAAGTACATGATATACTTTTGAAACCAGTTCATTCAAGATTAAAATCATACTAAGTTTTTTCTTTTTCTTTTTCTTCTGATGATTAAACTTTTTTTTTAGGGTATAAAGATCTAAAATGCTGATAAACATATACAGTCATTTAACTACCACCATAATCAAATATAAAGCAGGGGCTGGCAAACTATGGCCCAAAGGCCAAACCTGGCTGGCTTTTTGATAGTTTTTCTAAATAGTTTCATTATAAGATAACCATACCCAATCATTAACTGCAAAGTCTAAATTATTTATTCTTTGGTCCTTTGCAGAATATATATACATGATGAGAGTTGTAATTTTTATAATGTCCTTTATCAAATCAGGAAATTCCCTTTCTATTCGTACTTTGCTAAAATTTTTATTATGAATGCATATTAAATTTTGTCAAACTCATTTTCTGCATGTATTCACAGTACCTGATGGTATAAATTATACTGATTGACTCTTAAATGTTGAAACAACCTTGCATTCCTAGGAAAATCAGAAATTGGTCGTGATTTGTTATCACTTCTATATATTACTATAATTAGGTTACTACTATTTGTTGGAGATTTGGGGGTATATTCTTAAAGGTTTTTAGTGCGTACAGTTTTCTTTGTGTTATTTTTGTCTGAACTTTATCAGAACAATACTTGCCTCCTAAACATTTCTTCCTCTTGTATTTCTCTAAATGTTGATTCACACTGGTCTTATTTCTTCCTTAAATCTATGGTTAACTTCATCATGAAGCAACTGAACTTGAAATTGTCTTTGTTAGAGTATTTTTAACTACGAGTTCATTTTCTTTAATAAGTATCAGACAATTCTGATAACCCTATGTCCTCTTGAGGCAGTTTAGAAGTTTGTGTCTTTCAGAGAAAATGTCCAGTTCATTTAAGTTGTGATGGTTATGGTTACCAAATGGTTTATTTTATTCACTTGTTATCTTTATAATGCCTGTAAGATCTGTATTAATGACATTTCTTTCATTTCTGATATTGATCACATATATATTCTCTACTGTTGATAACTTTAGACAAACATTTCCTTGTTCATTCTCCTCAGTAATAACAAAATGATCTTTCTGAAATACAATTCTTATAATCAAATACCATGTTTAGAAATCTCAGTGACTCTTTGCTGCCCAAGAGTAAAATCTGAACTCCTTTAAATGGTGTGTAAGACCTTTATAACACAATGACTTTCTCCTTATCCACCTCATTGCTTGCCCTTCTGCTAAGTAAGCAACGCATGCAGTTCCACAAACATTCTGAGTCTGCCTCTTCCATTTTTGCATTTGTTTTTTTTTTCTTTCAAGCATTTTGTCTTTCTTCCTCTATGCTTGTGAAACTTCAACTTACCCTACAATTATGAGCTCAAATGACAACTCCTCAGGAATTTCTTGGTGCTTTGCGGATCTGATGTTCTTAACACCATGGTTTACATACACAAATTATAATATTTATTATATATATTAAATTAATTTGCACTTCCATCTTGATGTCAGGGGCCAATACTTAGCAAAGTATAGGACACTCAGTAGATGATTAATACTCATATGCTAAAATAATAAATGTATAGATAAATGAAACAGGATTGAAAAATTTTTGAAAAGGACTTGAGAATTCAGCTGGCTCAGGTTCTCAATAAATAATTTAAATATATCCAGAAATATTAAGCTCACTGTCTCTGGAAGCTCATCTTCTTTTTTGAATTGTTATACATAAGTTTGACTAATGGAAATATAATGCAAGCCATATAGAGGCATTTTAAACTTTCTAGTAACCATGTTTAAAAGAGTTAAAGTGAAATTAATTTTAACAATAAATCTTATATAACTCAATATACTCAAAATAATATCACTTCAAAATGAAAATCAATATAAAGTATTACTACAATATTTTACATTCTTATTTTTTGTACCAAGCCTTCTAATTCCATTGTGTATTATATACTCCCAGCTCATTTCTACTTGAACAGTTAACAGTCTTAGAAATATTTCAAGTGTATTTCAATTTCATAAAATTTACAATTGAAAAATTAGATTCTCAAACCTAAGTTGTTGCAAACCTACTTAAAATTTTTTCAATACTTGAGTGCCCCTTTAAACCAAAAAATTAAATTAATTAAAAGTCAGTAATATTAAAAATTTAGTTTCTCAGCCTAACTAGCCACATTTAAAGTGCTCCATAACCTCACGGTTAGTGGCTACCATGTTAGACAATGCAATTCTAAAAGTTCTTTCTCATTAGCCAAAATCTCCCCTCCCCTTATTTTACTCATTATTGCTACTACTATAGCCAGAGACAAAACTGTATCTCCAACTACAGCTAATATTTATTGAATGTTTTTCATGTACAAGATAATTTACTAGTGGGGGAAGCCAGGATGCTTCAGTGGGCTAAGAGATTGCTTTGCAGCCCCAGGGACTAAGGATTGAATCCCAGCCCCTGCCCGTGTGTACTCATATGCTGAACTAGGGTGTGCGTCCCATGCTGGAGTGCCCCAGCTCATTTATCACCCCTGGTTCAGGTCCTGGCTCAAGGGGGACATGCCTCCCATGCGCAAGGCCTCCAGCCCAGTTCCTGTCTTGCACAGCCCCCACCCACCTGTGTGGAATGAAACCATGTCGAAACTGATGGCATGCAGCTGTGGAGATTGCTCTGGGCCCTCCCCACTCTCTCTGTCTCTCAGTATTTGTCTCTGTCAAAAACAATAAAATAAATCTTAAAAAAAAAATTACTAGAGTTATTTATTCCTTTAAATAGCCACCTCACATGGTACATACTATTGTTATCTTCATTTTAGAGATGAAACTAAGGCAAAGAATCATTACATAATATGTTTAATGTTATACATCTAGTAAATTAAAGAATTAGTGTTAAAAATCTTCATTACTTTAGAAGCAATACAATAAACTTAGAACTTGGAAAACTGTTTCCAAACATTTTCAAACTTTTTCCAAGAAGCTAAATGCTAATATTTTATCTCTTATTGGGCATAAAATCCCTGTCATGACTACTCCTCTATCACCATAGCACCAGACATATGGGCATGGCAGTGTTGGAAGAAACACTTAAGTAACTCAATCAAGGTCAAAGGTATATTAGTTGGTGGAGTAATGCTTTGAATACAGGTTTTATTTCCAAACTTTGTACTGTTAACTTCCATGCTCTAGTATGTCACTAGATATATGTGGACTGAGCTACATTTAGTAGATCCTTAAAACTTCATTAGATCTTTTTTTCATATTCTTCAATTTATTGGAGTGACGTTGGTTATTAAAAATTACATAGGTTCAGAGTGTACAATTCTATACTACTTTATTTATTTGTTACATTTTGTGTCCACCACCCAGAGACATATCATTATTTACATTTTCAAGTGTTCATAGCACCTTCTGTTTCTATGTAAGCTATCAGTTATGGAGCATTTCTTCTCTTCCTCATTTAGTTGCTCATAATTCTGTCTTTAATTATTTTTCAGTAATTCAGGGCATACATTTTGTGTATGCAACAAAACCATAAATGCCTTAAAGTTATGGTGAATCTTTTGTATAACCCACACTGGGCTCAGAGCAAACCATTGGGTATAACAAGTTCTTCAAGCTTTTTATAGTTTTCTTTTTATTTTCATTGTGACTTGCTTGTATGCTGGTGTGCTTTCTTAGTACTTTTGTTCAAACTTCATCACTTGTGAGGAAAAGTAGTCTCTTGAGAAGTTCCACTTTAGCTCTTGAAAAACAAGACAATCTCTGAATTAGAAAATGGTAGAATTGGAGATGTGGATTTTGCTTATGTCTTAGAGCTTGTGTGTACAGACTAAGCTTAATTAAGTTGGATTTCTATTTTTTTACTTTACCTCTTAATAGAATCCTAACTCACCTGTGTATTTTGACAACTTCACTTCTGAAGCATCATTTAGAGCACTCAGATAATAATTGGTACTTAGAGAGATATTAAAGAAATGCTATATGTTATTTAAAATTTGTGAGTTTATTTTTCTTTTCTTTTGTTTTTTATTGTTTTCTTTTCTTCTATTTTTTTGTATGTAAAAAAAAAAATAGAAGAAGAAGGATGAGATTCTTGGTACCTTATCCCTGTTGAGAAGAAAATGGAATATTTGAAACATATTGAGCCAAGATGCTTTTCTACAAAGTCACACTACCAAGTTAAGGCATTCAGGGTTCTCCCGTATGAGAGAGTGGTGACAGAATGTTACAATCATTATAAATCCTTGTCCCACTCCAGTTTCATGGCAGAAAGGAAAGGGAGAAGCCAAAGATTGTTAATATAACATATGTAATGTGTCCAACAAATGCTAACAAATTATTTTCTACTGGTTTATTTAATTAAATTTCCTACTTCAAAAATCATGATACTCAATATGATTCATAAAGAAGTAAAGACAACAGGGACAACCAAACTGTGACACATGTATGACCATAGCTTCTTCCCATGTCTAAAGCTGTTATTTATTCACTACATTGCACTATCCTACCAAAGCCAGAGGAGGCTTCAGAATTTTTTTAAATCATGGACATAAAGCCAAACATTTCCAAAATTAGATTTGGAACCAGAGGGTAAGCCAGAGCTACAGAATTATTAGTTCAATTGGAAGGTGGTGGAAGCATTGATAAACATGTGCCTATCAGAGCACTGAGCAATATAATGCAATCAGGTTAATCTGTTAATACTTTTTTCACGCTCTGTTTGTCAAAGTTGATAAAATAGAGTATGCCAAGCCTCTTATACCTGGCAATCTAATAGAATGCTCACAATCTGAAATTCTAATAATTTATGTTCTATCCTTCATATAAAAGTAATCACAATTGCTGAGTTTATGTAGGATATAAACTTTATATATTAATGTGTATTTAAAGTGATGGTAATTGATGCATAATCACAAACAGGAAGAAATAAGGTGATGTGTAAAACAATGGGGAAAAAAATGGAAAGGTTGGGTATCTGTAGTACCAAAACCAGTTACCACAGGACATGTACATTTTTTCTCAAGTAATATATGTTTGAGTAATATAAATGATTGGCAATAACATTAACATATTTCTCAGGACACATATGCCTTTAGGCATGAATTAAGCATATAGATAGAGCTTTGTGGGACAAGAGATCTATGGCACATTTTGAGCAACTTCATTTCATTGGTGAAGTAACTGGGTACTTTCTCAAAATATAACTAGTACGTCACAATTTTTGAACTGAGATTCAATCCTTCATTATCTCAAATAACTTTCACTATTCCACATTTCCCATCATATAGTTCATCTACTAAGATCTCTGTGTACATTATATATATTTTTTTGTTCACCTGACCTATGCTTTCATCATTTGTCAGAAGTGCCTTCTAATAATACTAAAGATCTTTACTAATTGTTTATAATTGGGACTAAATGTACATTGGCTGCCATGCCCGTTTTTACTTCATCCAGATTGAAAGCATATTTCCACTGTTACAAAATACCACAGATTTGTTATTTACAATCAAGAGGCATGCATCAGTGTAATAATGTGCCTCAACTCAATTAAACATAATTACATTCTACAACTGGAAATGACACTGTAGAAAGGAAGTCTGTACTATCAATTACTTTCCTTACAGTAAATGTTTGGCTGTAGACATTGAAGCATGAAATGCTTAACTACGTTCATTATTGTCTTAGGTTTATAGGATTCTGTTCAGTTTCCACCAGAACTACAAGTTTTCATGTTTCTTTTTTTTTTTTCCTTTTTTTAATGACTACAGAGACAAGCACAATGGTTGAGAAATGTCTCCCTAATGAAAATACAAATGTATTTATGCTACTATGTTCTTTGAGCATTACTAAATTTAAAGTTTGTGTCATGAAATATCCTTTAAATGCCATTTTTAAAATTCTTCTTTCAGCAGGGGTACCTGCCTTTTTGAAATCAATTAAAACTATGTTAGTCTCTAGAAAAATATGAAATATTACAGATTATTGTAGGGACATCTTTAAAAATTAATATTCAAATTTCAATAATATCATCTCAAGAAGCATTCTAGCAGGTTTTTCTTCTAATACAGAGCAGGTAAGAAACAAAGAACCTTTGTGGTTCCCAATGAATTACAAATACAATGGTATTAACAAACACAAAGTTTAGTATAGGCAATCCCTAGATTTTGCTCTTCTGCTTATTTTGGTCATGCCAAATAAAACCAAACAAAATCTACTGCTCATCATTCTTTGCCTTTTTATTTACCAGTTTTCTACATAGTACCAAACTCATCTATCTGATCAAGCAACCACTGAACATAACTTCACCGTAAGACAATTCTTACTTCTACCCGGGTCCGAGAAGTTCGTTGCAAATAGAAGCAGTTCTTGCCTACATAATTTAACAACTTTGAACCTGAAATCCTTCTGAAATGTCTGGCAATACTTCTTACTTAAATATTGTCCATTTTTTACTGCAAAGAGCTTGAATAAATGGATCCTCTTATCTGACTGCTAATAATAAGAAACAATTACAATTGAGTCATCATATTAATCCAAAGAGAAAATATATTACATTTAAAGAGGAGGCATTATCAAAGCTAGTTAGTAGAAGTAGTTATATTGAAGTTAGAAAATTCAAAGAAAACGGAATGTTATGCTGAAGCAGAAAGAAATATGAATGAGAAACTTGGGGACATGTACATGCTCTGACCAGAACTGTGGGAAAAACTCAGAATGGAAGTTGACTCAAGTGAAACAGAGGCTCCAATCAAAGCTAATTAAATATGGCTCTCTTCCTCAATGAAAAAACAATACAAATCATCTAGAAGGATAAAATAAAAAATATTGTCAGTACTAAATGTTGGCAATGAGCCACCAGAACGCTCATACATTTTTAGAGGGAGTGTAAAAATGTACAAACATTTTGGAGAAAGTTCTGACAGTTTCTTATAAAACGAAACCTATATTTACCTTATGACCCAGTAATTACAACAGAAGCAGTGAATAATTGGCACAAGAATACTTATAGCCACTTTATTACATAATAGACAAATCCAAAACTGTCCAACTGTCCATAACAGGAATAAAAAAAAAGAATAAATTACACATAGAACAAAATAAACAACTTAAAAAACATCACATTGTGACATAGCCTTCTACAAAGGAGTACATATTGTCATACTGTTTCATTCCACTTATACAAAATTCTACACAGATAACAATAATTTATGGTTAAAGAAACTAACAACCAACCAAAAAAACATAACAGTGGTATCCTGGCATGAGTGGAGTGGGGTGAAATTTGTTTGGGAAGGGATCTAAGAGAATTTTCTATTTAGAGAGCAATGGTCTATAACGGAAGAGAAATTTGGATGGTCCAGTTGTATGCATTTGTCTGAAATTATTGAATGATACACTTGATTGGTACATATGTACAGTTTACCTCAAATTTTTATTAAATCTATAAACCAATATTAAACTCCAGTTAATGATATGTACACTGAAGCGATTAGGGGTGATGTGTACTGAGGTCCTTAATTTTCTGTGAAATGCCTATAAAATTGGGTTAATGATTAGATAGGGGAATAAATAGTTGGGTGGGTATATGATAAAGCAAGTAGGATTAAATGAAAATTGTAGAATCTGAGATATATATGTATGTATATGTATATATGTATGTATGTATGTGTATATGTGTGTGTGTATACACACACACATATACACATACACATACACACACATATATTTTACAGGGTACCCTTTGTGTGTGTATATGTGTTGATGTTTTTCATAATAAAATGTTGGGAGAATGTAGTGATTAAATAACCAGTATAAAAATGTATCACCCTAATACTTTGATGAGGACAAAGACCAATAGCTTTCTGAAGGAGGTAGATTATGTATCGCTTGGGTATTGAGAAGAAAGGGGGCTGAAAGTGAAACCAGATGATGGTTCAAATTCCAGACGTTACTTGTGAAGATAAATGAGATAATAGCTTAAGATCTTTGAGCCACAGTCTCCTTATATTTAAATGGAGGTAATACTATTTCATAGGGCTGTTGGGAGATTAAATTAGATGATGTAAGGATAAGATGTTAACTGAATCTTGGAGGCAGATCTGACCACAGTCTGAAACCTTTTAGAGTTCACGCATTTTCTGTGAATAAGCCAAATTTGGGCTTCTCTCAAATGTGTCTCAATCTTAATCAATTCCTTTAAGCATGTGATTTCCAGATAAACAGATTGTTTTCTAATTTGTTTGAGATGATACTTGAAATAGTAATTTCCAACCACCTCATAACCCTGTAAATTCTACTTCTAAGAATAAAATATCTGGCAAAGAAACATGTTGTGTTGTTTCTATAAATAGGGAAGCTGCTGTATTGTTAAAAGTAAATTATTTTGCACATATCTGTGCCTTGATGTAGCATTGTGTGCTGTACAAACAAACCCACACACAGAGAAGACCTGAACTGGCTCTCAAACAGGCTTCTAGCTTCAAATTAAGTTGTCTGGACCAAGAAACCAGCATATCTGCTACCACCTGGTGGTAGTTTACCCAAATTCCGACTTAAATTTTCTTTCATTTGAATAAAACACCTTGATCAATACAATGCTCAATCTTTACATCTAAAACATGTTGCCAACTCAAAACCTTTGAGGAGAACATGTCTAGGGTTTTAGGCACTAGTCCAGATGCTTCATTTTGTATCCTTAACACAGTCAATCATGATCAAATGGAAGGTCTTTAATGCTTTCGTATAGTACTGTTTCAATATCATTTCTCATTACTTCCATTCACACAGTGTGTGCTCCAGTGAAACATTATACATGGGCTGCATTTCAAACAAAGCCTGCACTTTTCCCCCAACTAGAAATGTCCCATCTCATGCCCATCTCTACATATACAAATATTCTAATGGTATCTCCTCCACAATTTTCTTTTTTTTAACTCTGCCCACCTGGGCACATTGTTTTTCTTCTCTCATATACTGTAGCAATTCATCCCAACATCCATTCTCGTAGTATGTAACAGTATATACTAGAGTACTTATATACTTAATCTGGTTTCTATGGAATCACAAAAGATGGATGTGCCCACTGGTGTTATGCAAAATTATTTTTGTGGGGATGCGAGGATGGCTCAGTGAATGGAGCACTCATCTTGCAGCCCCGGGGTCCGAGGATCAAATCCCGGCCCCAGTCTGTGCGAACTCATATGCTGAACTGGGGTGTGCCCCCAATTTGGTTCTCCCTGGGGTGAGCTCTAGGCAGGAGACCCCTGGCCCAGTTCCTGCCCCGTGCAACCCTGCACCCTCCTGAAGAATAATACTATTTAGAAAACCAATGATGTGTAACTACGGAGACTGCTCTGGGCCCTCCCCCTTCTCTCTCTCTCTCTCTCTCTCTCTCTCTCTCTCTCTCTGTCTGTCAAAAACAATAAATATAAATCTTTAAAAATTATTTTTGTAGATCAAACAGAGCATTTATCATTTTCAGATACACATACTAAGAGGCAGTTTAGAAACAATATTTAGGTTCTGGAATCACACAACCTGGGTCCATATTCCAGATCTACCAGTAACTAGCTGTGTTTTTAAAATGATACAAAAATGAAAGAAATTAAAGAACTGTGTGAAGGGCATACTGTTTGTATTTTTTCAACATTAATGGCTCATACTTTGCTCTTAAATATTTAATCCATACATATATGGAATGTAATTAAAATAGTCTTACACAGACTAGTGACACAGAAGCATAAGGAATGATCTCTTTATACATACATATACACCTATATACCACCACCCCCCCCACACACACATTGTATTAAGATATAACCTGGAAATAATTCTTACCCTTATTACATAGTTAGGAGATGTCAGGATGGCTCAGAGGGTTGAGGGCTCACTTTGCAGCCCCAGCATCCAAGGATCGAATTCCGGCCCCTGCCCATGCAAAGCTATATGCTGAACTGGGGTGTGCCCCCCAGTTTGGTTCTTGCTGGGGTGAGCTTCCTGTGCCAGAGGCCCCAGCCTGGTCCCTGCCCTGTGCAGCCCCGCACCCCCTTGTGGAATGAAACTATATTGAAAACTAATGACATATAACTATGAAGATTGCTCTGGGCCCTCCCTCTTCTCTTTCTCTCTCTCTCTCTCTGTCAAAAACAATAAAAATAAATCTTTAAAATATATATTACATAGGCAATCCATGAGTAAATGAATCAAGGGAACCAAATCAGAAATTGAGAAAAATCCACATTTCTCAGAAATTGATAAATTTCACATTTCAGACCCAAATAATTCTAATTGCATAAAAATTATCTCTCTAGTCATTGTTTTAATGTCTATGTCTAATTATTTTAGTGCCCCGTGTCTTCATTGCTTTCCCCCAGCAATCCATCGTCCTTATTTGTGAAAAAAGAAAAGAAAAGAGAAGAAAGAAAAGCTTGAGATAAAAAGTGGGTGTCAAAACGAGTAAGACAACATGTCGAGTTCTTAGGAATATTGCTAAATTATGTTCTAGCTAAAAAATGCTTTAGCCAGTGGAATTTAATTCAATACACATTTATTATTTCCTACAATGTGCATGAACTGTGGAGGGAATAGGAGGTTAGTATAATAATATGTCATCTCTGTCCTTAATAATCCAGTGCCCGCATGTTCATCGCAGCACTGTTCACAGTGGCCAGAACATGGAAACAACCAAAATGCCCTTCGATAGATGACTGGATACAGAAGATGTGGTACATTTACACAATGGAATACTACTCAGCGATGAGAAATGATAAATTACAGTCATTTCTGGCAACATGGATGGACCTAGAGACCATCTTATTAAGCGAAATAAGTCA
>PVKE010014781.1:0-34425 GCA_004027555.1 Craseonycteris thonglongyai
AGTGCATAGTTATTTCTATTTTACTTTTTGACAGATAGAGAGAGAGACAGAGACAGAGACAGTTAGAGAACCAAACTGTGGGAACTCCCCAGTTCAGCATGTGGGTCCTGCCTGGGCCGGAGCCGGGATTCGATCCTCGGTCCTCATGGCCTCAAAGCGAGCGCTCAACCCGCTGAGCCGTCCCGGCTTTCCCCTATAATTTCATTTTTTGAGGTGAAATAATAATCATTTGTATATATACATCACATTTTGTTTATCATTCATTCAGGTATGAACTTCTAGGCTGTTTCTACCTTTTGGCTATTGTGAATTATGCTTCTATGAACATGGGTGTACAAATATCTATCCAAATCCCTGTTTTCAGTTCTTTGGGGTAGATACCCAGAAGTGGAACTGCTAGATCAAATGGTAATTCTTTGTTCAGTTTTTTATGAACATCCATACCATTTTCCACAGTGGCTGCACCATTTTACATTCCCACCAGCAATGCACATAAGTTCCAATTTCTGCACAACCTTGCCAACAATTGTAGTGTCTGAGTTGATTATATATATATAATAACCAACCCAATAGGTGTGAAGTGGTATTTCATCATGGTTTTGATTTGCAGTTCCCTAGTGATTAGTGATGTTGAGCATCTTTTCATGTGTCTATTGGCCATTTATGCATCTTCCTTGGAGAAATATCTGTTCAAATCCTTTGCCTATTTTTTTGATTGGACTTTTTGTTGTTGAGTTGTAGTTCTCTATATATTCTGGATACTAATCCATTATCAGGTAGAGGATTTGTAAATGTTTTCCTTACACTCTGTGCGTTGTCTTTTCATTTTGTTCATAGTGTCCTATGATGCACAAAAGTTTTTAGTTTTGGTGAAGTCCAATTTGTCTATTTTTTCTTTTGTTGTTTGTGGCTTTTGTTTTATATCTAAGAAGTCATTGCCTTATCTAAGGTCAAAAGGAATACACCCTATGTTTTCATCTAAAAGTTATGATAGCCTTAGCTCTTATATTTAGGTCTGATTTATTTTCAGATAATTTTTTTGTATGTGGTATTAAGTAAGAGTTCAACTTCATTCTTTTGCATGAATATCCAGATTTCCCCACACCATTTGTTGAAAAGATTATCTGTTCCCCATAGAATGGTCTTGGCACCACTGTCAAAAATCAGGCTATCTGGGGCCCTTGAAATTCTATAGAAATTTTAAGATGAATTTTTTTTTATTTCTGCAAGAAAAATGTCATTATGACTTTGATAGGGACTGAACCTGCAGTTCACTTTGTATTGTACTGTCATTTTAACAATCTCAAGTTTTCTGATCCATGAACAGAAAATGTCATTTCACTTATTTATGTCTTTCTTTCAATAATGTTTTGCAATTTTTCAGTGTACAAGTCTTTCACCTCCTTTGTTAAGTTGATTTTTAACAATGTTATTATTTTTGATGCTGTTGTAAATGAAATTATTTTCTTAATCTCCTTTTCAGATTTTTTATTGTTAGTGTGTAGAAATACAATTGATTTTCTAATGTTAATTTGGTATCCTACCACCTTATTGAATTTGTTCATTAGTTCCAACCTTTGTGTGTGGAGGGGGGAGGGGGATCTTTAGTGTTTTCTACATGTGAATTTACGGCATCTGTAAACAAAGATCTTTTTTACTTCTTTCCAATGTGAATGCCTTTTATTTGTTTTTATTGCCTAATTGCTCTAGCAAGGACCCCCAATACTATTCTTAATAGAAGTGGCAAAAACAGGTATTCTGTCTTGTTTCTGATCTTAGAGGAAATTTTTTGTTTTTCACCATTCAGAATGATGTTAGTTGTGGGTTTTTCATAGACGGGCTTTGTTGTGTTCAGATACTTCCTTCTACTTCAGTTTCAATGTTTTTATCATGAAAGGATGTTGAATTTTGTTGAATGCTTTTACTGATTCATCCTCCTTGCTAGGTATAAGTCTATCCATATTTTCTATTTCCTTGTGATTCCATCTTGGTAGGTTTTGTGTTTCTAAAAATTTGTCTATTTCATCTAGGTTATCCAATATGTTGACATATAATTATTCATAGTACTTTTCTGATATTTGTAGAATTGATAATAATTTCCCAACTTTCATTTCTAATTTTAGGCATTTGAATTCTTCTCTCTTTTTTTCTAGTCAATCTAGATGAAGTGTTCTCAATTTTGTTATTCTTTTCTTTTAATGTTTGATAATTATTTTATTGAGTGACTACTACATGGCAGGCACCAGAAAATGGTGAAATAAACAAATATTACCTGTGTCCTCATGGAGGTGTCACATAGTGGGAAATACTGACATTAACCAAGTAATCCCACAAATGATTCTTCAGCTACCACCTGAATTCTGTGCTAGGCAAATAAGATTTGACAGTCCTCCAGTCTGAGTGGGAGACATAAATTATGCTCAATGATAGGAAAAGAGGAAGCCCTCTCTCATATTCAAAGTAAAGATTTTCTTTTTTTTATTAGTTTCATGTGTACAAGAGAACATAATGCTTAGACATTTGCAAGCCTTATATATTGATAAACTGAAGAGGTCTATTTCCCATTTGATAACTTAAATATTAATAGCTATTACAATACCATTGACTACATTCCCTGTGCTATACTCTACATCCCATGACTATAGATAAAGAT
Organism: Craseonycteris thonglongyai; assembly: GCA_004027555.1. Lineage (NCBI taxonomy): Eukaryota > Metazoa > Chordata > Mammalia > Chiroptera > Craseonycteridae > Craseonycteris > Craseonycteris thonglongyai. The sequence continues at coordinate 2,654 of PVKE010014781.1, forward strand.
ACAGACATTTAAGTAATAGTTGATGTTCAACATTATTTTATATTACTTTCTTGTGTACAGCACAGTGGGTAGGCATATAATATATGAAGTGCTCACCCTGATTGGTCCAGTGTCCTCCTGATACTATGCATAGCTTTTTCAGTGTTATCAACTATACTCCCCATACTGTACCTCCCATCTCTGTAACCACCATATATTTACCAATTTGTATTTCCCAATCCCTTCAACCTTCTCACCCATACTCGTTTCCTTCTGACACGATCAGTTTGAGTCAATTTCTGTTTTGATTGTTCATTTATTCTGTTCATTAGATTCCACATATAGTTGAAATCATATGATATTTGGCTTCCTCATTCAGACTTATTTCATTTAGCATAGTAACTTGTGGTTTCATCCATGTTGTAGCAAATGGTAATATTTTATTCTTTTTATGGCTGAGTACATTGTGTAAATGTACTGCTATCTCTTTATCCAAATGTCTATTAATAGGTATTTAGATTGTTTCCACATCTTGGCTTTGTGAATAATGCACCAATAAACATAGAGGTGCATATATTTTCTCAAATTAGTATTTGGAATTTCTTTGGATAAATACCCAGGAGTGGAATTGCTAGATTCATTTTTAATTTTTTGAGGAACCTCCATACTGTTTTCCATAGTATGGCTAGACCAATTTGCAATCCCACCAACAGGGCACAAGTGTTCCCTTTTCTCCACATCCTCATCAACACTTGTTGCAGCCATTCTGACAAGAGTGAGGTGGTATCTCATTGTGATTTTGATTTGCATTTCTCTGATAATTAGTGATAATGAACATCTTTTCATGTGTCTATTGGCCATCTGCCTGTTCTCTTTGAAGAAATGTCTATTCATGTCTTCTGCCCATGTTTTAATTGGGTTGGTTCTTTTTCTTTTGGTGTCGAATTGTCTGAGTTTCTTATAAGTTTTGAATATTAACCGTTTATTGAACACCTCATTGGTGAATATCTTCTCCCATTCTGAAAATTGTCTTTTTGTTTTGTTGACAGTTTCTTTTGCTATGAAAAAACTTTTTAGTTTGATGTAGTCCCTTTTGTTTATTTTTTCCTTTATTTCCCTTGCCTGAGGAGATATAGCATTAAAAATATTAGTAAGGGTAATGTCTGAGAGGTTACTTCCTATATTTTCTTCTAGGACTTTTATAGTTTCAGGTCTTATATTAAAGTCTTTAAACAATTTCAAGTTTATTTTTGTATATAGTGTAAGAAAGTGGTCCAATTTCACTTTTTACATGTATATGTCCAGTTTTACCAGCACCATTTATTGAATAAATTTTCTTTACCCCAGTGTAAATTCTTGCTTCTTTTGTTATACATTAATATTGGCCATATAGACATGGATTTACTTCTGGGCTCTCTATTCTATTCTGTTGATCTATGTGTCTATTTTTTATGACAGTACCATGCTGCTTTGAAAACTGTGGCCCTGCAGTATAATGTGATATCTGGTAGCATGATTCCTTCATCTTTGTTCTTCTTTCTCAAGATTACTGTGGCTATTCTCAGTCTTTTGTGGTTCCATGTAAATTTTAGGATCATTTGTTCTAGTTCTGTGAAGAATATCATTGGTATTTTGACAAGAATTGCACTGAATCTATAGATTGCTTTGGGTAATATGGTCATTTTAACTATATTAATTCTTCCTAACCATGAGCACAGTATGTGTTTCCATTTATTTGTATCTTCCTTGATTTCTCTCTTCAGTGTCTCATAATTTCCTGAGTACAGGTCTTTTACTTCCTTGGTTAAACTCATCCTTAGGTATATTTTAAATTTATTTTTAATGTTAAATTTATTAGGGTTACATCGGTTAGTAAAAATATAAGAGGGAAGGGGAGCTAAATATATGGTATTTTCTATGCAATTGTAAATAGGATTGTTTTCTTAATTTCTCTTTCTAGTTTGTTATTGGTGTATAAGAATGCAACCAATTTCTGGATATTGATTTTGTATCCTGCTACTTTACTGAATTTATTTAGTAATTCCAATAATTTAGGGGTGGAATCTTTGGGGTTCTCTATATATAGTGTCATGTCATCTGCAAATAATGACAGTTTTATTTCTTCCTTCCCTATTTGGATGCTCTTTATGTCTTTTTCTTGTCTGACTGCTGCAGCGAGGACCTCCAGTACTATGTTGAATAATAATGGTGACACTGGGCATCCTTGTCTTGGTTCCCGATCTTCAAGAGAATGCTTTTAGCTTCTTTCCATTGAGTATAATGTTAGCTGTGGGTTGATCACATATAGCCTTTATGATATTGAGATATGTTCCCTCTATTCCCACTTTGTTGAGAGTTTTTATCGTACAAGGCTGCTGGATTTTGTCAAACACATTTTATGCATCTATCAATGTGACCATATGATTTGGTTTGGTTTCATTTGTTTGTTTTCATTTTCATTATGTGGTGTATCACATTAATTGGTTTAATATATTGAACCAACCTTGCATCCAAGGGATGAATATCACTTGATCATGGTGTATGATTTTTTTAACCCTCTTGGTGCTACCTTCTGTCAGTGGTACTAGTGAGAAATGCGATCGGTAATTTAATAAAATGTATCACCTTAGGAAAAAAAACGTTATGAAATTATTGTTTTAGATATCCATATGTGTTTTTTTTAGTTTTATATAAATTGAATTAGTTAATAATAATACTATTCTTTTACATTGTCTGAAAAAGAAATGTAATTATTTCAGTCATACATCATACAAGAAAAAATATAAGTTATAGCACTTTTAACTATGATCTACGTATGAGCCAATATATTGGCCCGCTGCACTTTTCACCCAAGATGCAAAAGCTGATATATTGGCCCATCACACTAAAAGGGTTAACGTATTGCTGAATTTGGTTTGCTAGTATTTTATTGAGAATTTTTGCATCTACTTACTAGGTTTCTTTTCTTGTAATGTCTTTATCTGGTTTTGGAATCAGGATAATGGTAACCTCATAAAATGAGTTGGGGAGACTGCCCTCTTCTTGGATTTTTTGTAGTGGTTTGAGGAGAATAGGTGTTAATTCTTTTTTGAATGTTGGGTAAAATTCACGGTGAAGCCTTCTGGTCCAGGACTTTCGTTTTGGGAAACTTGTTAATTACTGATTCAATTGTGTTAGTAATTGGTCTGTTTAGATTTTCTGTTTCTTCTTGATTCAGCTTTGGAAGCTTGTGTGTTTCTAGGAATTTACCCATTTCTTCCACATTGTCCAATTTGTTGGCGTATAATCGCTTGAAGTATTATAATTTTTGTATTCCTGTTGTGTCTGTTGTCACTTGTCCTCTTTCATTCCTGGTTTTATGAATTTGGGTCCTCTCTCCTTTTTCCTCAAGGAATCTGGTTAAAGTTTTATCGATTTTGTTTATCTTTTCAAAGAACCAGCTCTTGATTTCATTAATATTTTGTTCTGTCTTTTTAGTCTCAATTTCCTTTATTTATGCTCTGGTTTTTATTATTTCCTTCCTCACTTTGGCCTACATTTGCTGTTATTTTTCCAGTTTCCTTAGGTATGAGGTTAAACTGTTTATTTGAGAGTTTACTTATGTCCTTAGGTAGGCCTGTATTGCTATGAATTTCCCTCTTAGAACTGTTTTCACTGTGTCCCATATAGCTTGGGTAGCTGTGTTTTCATTTTCTTTTTTTTTTTTTATTGTTAAATTTAATGGGGTGACATTGCTTGGTAACAAACAGAATTGAAAATCCAGAAATAAACCCACAAATTTATAGACAGATTGTGTTTTCATTTTCATTTGTCTCATGGAACGTTTTGATTTCTTCCTCAATCTTATTGTTGATCCAGTCATTGTTTAGTAGCATGTTATTTAGCCTCCATATGTTTGTGTGTTTTTCAGGTTTTTTTCTTATAATTGATTTCTAGTTTCATACCATTGTGGTCAGGAAAGACACTTAATATGATTTAATCTTAAATTTATTGAGGCTTGTTTTGTAGCCTAACATGTACTCTATCTTGGAAAATGTTCCATGTGCACTTGAAAAGAATGTATACTCTGCTGCTTTGGGATAAAATGCTCTAAACGTATCAATTAAATCCATTTGATCTAGTGTGTCATTTAAGGCCATTGTTTCCATGTTGATTTTCTGTCTGGAAGATCTGTCCATTGGTGCCAGTGGGGTGTAAAGTCCCCTATCATAGTAATGGAACTGTTGATCTCTGCCTTTATATTGGTCAATATTTGCTTTATATACTTAGGTGCTCCTATATTGGTGCATAAATGTTTATGAGAGTGATGTCCTCTTGTCGAATTAATCCATTTATAACTATGTAATGTCCTATTTTGTCTCTTGTTATAGTTATAGTCTTTGTTTTAAGGTCTATTTTATCCAATATAAGTATTGCTACCCCAGCTTTTTACTCATTCCTATTTGCATGAAATATCCTTTTTCAGCCCTTTACTTTCAGTCTATATGTGTCTTTCCATCTAAGGTGAGTCTCTTGTAGACAACATATGCCTGGGTCTTGCTTTCTTGACCATTCAGCTATCTTATGTCTTTTGATTGGAGCATTTAGTCCATTTACATTTAAAGTGACTATTGAAAGGCACATAGTCATTGTCCTGTTATTATTCATGTGTTGTTGCTTTTTTATTTCTTTTGTTTCCTTGTTTTCTCCTTTCTTCTGTTTAAAGAAGTCCTTTTAACATTTCCTGTAACACTGGCCTGGTGGTAGTAAATTCATTTAGCTTTATCCTGATTGAGACGCTCTTCATCTCTCCTTCAATTTTCAATGACAGCCTTGCTACGTAGAGTAGTCTTAGTTATAGGTCCTTGTTTTTCATTACTTTGGTTATTTACTGCCACTCACTTCTGGTCTACAAAGTTTCTGTTAAGAAATCCAATGATAGTCTTTTGGGAGCTCCCTTGTAAGGAACTAGTTGTCTTTCTCTTACTCCTTTTAGGTCTCTCTCTTTGTCTTTAACCTTTTGCCATTTTAATTATCATGTGTCTTGGTGTGGGCCTGTTTGGGTTCATCTTGATTTCCTGGGTTTGTGTGTCTACTTCCTTCACCAGGTTAGGAAAGTTTTCAGTCATTATATCTTCAAATAGGTTCTTGATCCCTTGTTCCCTCTCTTCTCCTTCTGCTACCCTTACAATACGAATGTTGTACACTTGATGTTGTCCCAGAGGTCTCTCAGGCCATCCTCATCTTCTTTTAATTCATTTTTTCTTTTTGCTGTTCTGATTGGGTGTTTTCTGCCACCTTGTCTTCCAGAGCACTGATTCAATTTTGTTTCATTAACCTGCTGTTGAGTCCTTCTACTGCAGTCTTCATTTCAGATACTGTATTCTTTACTTCTGATTAGTTGTTTTTTATGGTTTCTCTGTCTTTCTTTATGCTTACTATCTCTTTGTTGAAATTCTCACTAAGTTCCTTGAGCATTCTTACAACCTGTACTTTAAACTCTTTCTCTGGTACATTGATTGCCTCTGTTTCATTTAGTTCTATTTCTGGGATTTCTCTTCTTCTTTTATTTGGGATAATGTTTTTCTGTTTCCTTGTTCTGGCTGCCTGTATGTAGAAAGAAGATCTCTTATGTCTGTGAGTTTTTGCTCAGTGGCCTTATGTAGTATGTGTCCTATGTAGCCCAATGGCGCACTCTCTCTGATCTCCTGTGTATGTGTTCTAGGAGTGTCCCTTGAGTGTGCTGTGTGTGTTCTTCAGTTGTAATTGAGCCTTGATAGCCTCTGGTATATCAGTAAATGGAATTGACTCCCAGGCTGACTGGCTATGAAGATTAGCTCTGCTCACAGAGTATGAACTGCTGTTTAGGGACAAACCCCTGTAGTGGATGCTTGTTTCCATTGGCTTTTGTGCCTATTGAGGATGCCATTTGGGTGTACCAATTGTGAGGTTAACCTCGTAGTGCTCCAGTGTGTTCTGAGGTTGGCTTTTGGGTTTGTTCTTTTGGGTGTCTTTTAGGAGGGGGCACCTATGTAATGCAATTTCAGCCTTGCCTGTGATGGGGCTACCAAGTAAAGCCACAGAGTTATATGTGTTTGGCCTCTGTGCTGAATTGGAAAGTGTGTGTGGGTGGCCTTGTGAGGTTTGGTGGTTTTTTTGTTTTGTTTTTGTAAGGTTGTTGTTGTTGTTGTGTGTGTGTGTGTGTGTGTGTGTGTGTGTGTGTGTGTGTGTTTTAAAGAATAAACTTTTGGTTTTATTGATTTTTCTCTACTGTGTTTCCATTCACGATTTCACTAACTTCCACACTAATTTTATTATTTACTTCTTTCTGCTAGCTTTGGGTTTAATTACTTTTTTAGTTTCTTACATTGTAAAGTTAGAATTTTGATTTGAGATCTTTAATATAAGCATTTAGGGGAAGCCGGGATGGCTCAGTGGGTTGAGTGCTCACTTTGCAGCCCCAGGGACCAAGGATCGAATCCCGGCCCTGGCCTGTGTGGACCCATATGCTGAACTGGGGAGTGCCCCCAGTTCGGTTCTCACTGGGGTGAGACCCTGGCCCAGTTCCTGCCCTGTGCAGCCCCACTCCCACCTGTGGAATCAAATTATGTGGAAAAACCAATGATGTGCAACTATGGAGACTGTTCTGGGCCCTCCCCCTTCTCTCTGTCTCTGTCTCTGTATCTCTCTGTTAAAAAACAATAAAAAATAAATCTTTAATATAAGCATTTAGAAGGACAGATTTCTTTCATTTTATTTTTTTTATTGGGTGGTTTTTAATTGTTTTTATATTGTTTTGTTTAATTTTTTTTACAGAGAGAGAGAGAGAGAGAGATACAGAGAGAGAACTGAACTGGGGGAAATTTCCAGTTCAGCATATGGGTCCGCACAGGCCAGGGCCAGGATTCGATCCTTGGTCCCTGGTGCTGCAAAGTGAGCAATTAACCCACTGAGCCATCCCAGCTTCCCCCTATTGTTTTCTAATTGTTAAATTTATTGGGGTGACATTGGTTGCTACAAATTACATAGGTTACAGGTGTACAATTATGCATTACATTGTCTATGTATTGCATTATTTGCTCACCACCCAGAGTCAGTTCTCTCTCTATCACCATATTATTCATGCGCCCTCCCTATTCTCCCACCTTCTCTCCCTACACCCCCCTCCCCCATACCATCAGGTAACCACTAAACTATTGACTGTGTCCATGAGTTTTTGTTTCTTTGTTACTTTCAGTTTTATATTCCACCTATGAGGGAGGTCATATGCTTTTTTATTCTTTCAGTCTGACTTATTTCACTTAATAAGATATTCTCAAGGTCCGTCCATGTTGTCACAAATTGCTGTATTTCAACTTTTCTTATTGCTGAGTAGTATTCCATTGTATAAATGTACCACAACTTCTTTATCCAGTCATCTATCAAAGGACACTTCAGTTGTTTCTATGACTTTGCCACCGTGAACAGTGCTGCAATGAAATTGGGGTACATATATCTTTGCAAATTAAGGGTTTCAAGTTTTTTGGGTAGATACCCAGAATAGGAATTGCTAGTTCATATGGCAATTCCATTCCTAGTTTTTTGAGGAATCTCCATACAGCCTTCCATAGTGGTTGTACCATTTTACATTCCCACCAGCAGTGTATGAGGGTTCCTTTTTCCCCACACCCAGTCCAGCGCCTGTTATTTCTTGTCTTACAAGGACAAATTTCTTGCACAAGATTCTTAACTTCTTTGAGCCTCATATTCCTCAACTGCAAATTACAATAAATATGCCTACTTTATGGTACTGTTTTACATATTTAATGTAATAATAAATTACATCCTTAGCAAAGTGTCACATACAGAGGAAATGTTCTATAACTGTTAGCTGCTATTCTTAATACTATTATCATTAGCCTCAAAGAAGTCAAGTAGTCCTAAATTCAAATCGCAGATTCATCTCTTACTTACTAGTCATATAACTTTGGGTAAATTTTGCACCACTCTAAATCTTAGTTTTTTCATCAGTAAAGTGGAAATAATGTCTCGTAGTGGTTAGTGTAGAGCCTGGCACATAGTAAGTACCCCAGAACAGTAGCTAACATTAATATTAATCATCAAACTTGAGTTGATAGGTGAAGTTAAAAGAAAAAAGAAGAAGAAACATGCAAAATATATTGTAATTGGAAGGGAGACAGTACACACAAAAATCATTAGAACATGATTACTTGCTACATATGTAAATGGAAAAAGGGAGTTGAGTGCAAAGTTTCAAGCCTGGTTTCTTAATTTTTATCACTAGATGCAGCCAATATGAGATTCAACATACAAGATATTTATTGGGGAATATTCTGTGAATGAAAGTGAGATGGTAGTGGGAGGAACCTGGGATATTCCTCAGACCACAGTGCATATCTCATTCCTATGAAGCAAAAGAAGAAAGTTTTAGGTTGCAGTGCAGTGTTTTGTTTTGTTTTGTTTTTTATTGTTAAATTTACTGAGTGGCATTGGTTGGTAACAATTACATAGTTTCCAGGTGTACAACTCTACATTACATACTCTATGTATTGCATTATGTGCTCACCACCCAAAATCAGCTCTCTCTCTCTCTCTCTCTCTCCATCACCATATATCTGGTGCCCACTCCCAACTCTACCCCCCGACTCTCCCATCCCCTCCCCCCTTACCCTCAGGCATGCAGTGCAGTTTTATGAGAGTATCTGCAAGGTTGATGGAAAATCCTTGAGGTAAATTAACCCATCAGAGGAAAACTATTTCTCACAGATGTGGGCTTATTTCACTTCTCTGCTGGGAGTCTTTGGGAAGTGTGTTCATTGTGCAAAGGATTGGTGAATTCAGAAGGCACCACTTTCTGTCAATTAAGTCCCCACAAGAGACCTGAGAGGCACATATTCATAGCTGCCATACCTCATACACACAAAAAGCTGCAACCATGAAATGGTGGGAGGTTATACAAAAATAGCAATAAGCCTTTCTCATGTTTCCAAAGCTTCCAAATATCTGAGTGCAGGAAGTCCAGGATAGAACTGACACAAGTCTGACCACCAACCTAGAAACACAGTGAGAAAAAAATATTACAAGAATATAATCACCTAATCACTTTACAGCAACTTTCCACAGAAAACTTACTCCTTGGCGGAACAAGTAGAGACTATTTCATGTTTTGAGTTATTTCCCAGGGCACCCCTGATGTAAAATAATGTCTCCTCATTCATTCTTCTCTTTTCTATCCATGACAGATGATTCAACACAACAAATTCCTGGCCTCTCTGATGGGGCTATTGCTGGCACCATGACTGCAGTCCTGGCCAGGGTAGCTCTGATAGCAGCCCTGGGGTACTTTCTGTATGTCAGAAAGACTGAAGGGTATGATGGCCTTTCCTCTTGTCCTGCTTTCTCCAAGACTAACTACCATGCTTGGGAGAGAGAAGGAGACTTTCCTCTGTCTCTGGGCCTGCACCAGCTCCTCCTCCTTCTGAAACCCCTGCTTCTCAGCACTAATTCCTGTAGCTTCTTCTTCCTTGATCTTCAAACTTCCTGTACCCCACATTCTGTTGGACATGATGATCCCCATCTCCACCTTGTTTAGTGGGGACAGATTCAATTATGTTCCTTAGTTCCCGCAGTCCAAAAAGCCAGAGGGATGCTGGGATAGTTTAGCAGTTAAGCGCTTGCCTCACAATCATGAGGTCTGGGGTTCAATTCCCAGCCTCAGCCCATGCAAACCCTGTATGTTGAACTGCGGCACAACTGATGGGAGCTGGGATGGCTCGGTGGTGGGGGTTCCAACCTTCCATGCAGGAGGCCCTGTGTTTGGTTCCTGCCCCACCCAGCCCCACATCCAACTGAGTATAATGAAACCACTTCACAGCTAATGATGTACAACTATGGAGACTGCTCTGAGCCTCCCCCACCCCCACCGCCTTTCAATCTCTCTTCTCTTCTCTTCTCTCTCTCTCAAAAAAATGAAATGGATCTTCGAAAAAATAAAAGACTAGTATAGCTAAATGATAACTGTAAATGTAGGTGATTCAGTGAGATGCATTGATTAAAAAAAAAAAAGAGCCAGGGTCACAGAAGGAAAACAACTGAGAAAATGGAAGGAGGAGCAGGAGAAAGCAACTCGTGTGCTCTGTCAACCATAGGAGGAAGGAGGGCTAGGTCAGAAAGAGAACCTAAGAAGAAGAAACCAAAGGGATCTTGGGCAATAAATAGAGGAAAAAACAGCATGTTACTACAAAATGGAAAGGGGTCAGGATGCAAGTAGGCTCAGAAGCAGTTGATAAAGAGGAAACCTGGGGATGCCAAGCTAACTCAACAGGTTGAGCACTTGCTTTGCAACGGTGAGGTCTGGGGATCAAATCCCAACCCAAGCCCATGCAAATCCATATGCAGAACTGGGGCATGCCACCCAGGTGGAAGACTCCCAGTTTGGTTCCTACCCTGTGTAGCCCCATATCCACCTGCATGGAATGAAACTATGTTGGAATGAAATTATGTTCAACTATGGAGACTGCTCTGGACCCTCCCTCTTCTGTCTGTCTTTCTCACACACAATAAAATAATTTTTTTTAAGAGGAAACTTAAATGTGAACATCAGGCAAGCAGGAAAGGAATGCACACTGGAAGGGATGGTGGGTACATTGAAGAAGAGGATCTAAAATGAAGGGTAGTACCAACCCTGGTATAAATGAACACTGAGGAGCCCCAAGGAATTACAAGCTTCCTTCCTAATCCAAGGAGCAAAGACCCTATGCTTAGGAATAGCATCACAACATCTGATACTTCTTTAGGGCAAGTGACCAGCATGATCTCACAGAGCACAAACCCTCAGTCTCCAACCACAATAAATAAAGCCATCACCCAGTGAGAGTTGCTGTGTTCCACCACATGCCCTGCCCTAGCAGGGAATCCTAGATTCCCAAATACTCCCTACCTTCTGGACTATTAGAGGGGACCTCCATTTCCCAACTTTAAGTTGGCATAGGTCCTCACACCCTACAAAAGTTCCCCCTGAGAAATAGCCCTGGGAGAGACTCATTCAGCCTAGGCCAGGTAGGCCTGAATAAGATGGACATGTTTCTGGGATCTATTCCTCATCCTGCCTCTGTTACAGATGTGGGCACGCTCCTTTCCCTGAGACTTTCCCTGTCTTGTGGTGCTCTGGGTGCTGTGGGCCTCAATGTTACTCCTTGCCACTGAAGCCTGTTGCTAAGATACACTTCTGGGCAAAAACCAAGGCCTTGTGAACTGGAAAATCATCTTCAGAAGTGCACTGAGGCCTCCATGGCTCTATACCTGCCCCCACCCATCCTGGTACTAATACCCTTGGATCTGGACCACAGACTTTGAGGAAAGTGAATTCCTTAATAGTGAGCCACCTCTCTATCACACCCTCCCACACTTGCCACCTGCTTCAGCTAGAAATCACAACCGTTTGAGAATACCACACAAAGGCCATATGTCAGCTTTGCATTTCATGGATTGCTTACTCTACTTTCACTTACCCCAAACAAGTTCACTCTGACAACTCACCAAACAAGGTAAGTACAGCCAGTTTCATTGGCTCATTTTCTCATGGAAATATCTTGGTGTAGGATGGATTACTCTTAGAGGCACTAATGCAATATCAAGTTTGGGTCAGGGTTCCTCAATAAAGCAACAAACAAAGATGTATTGGTTAATTACTCCCATGGGCCTATCAGAACATGAGTTCTGGAGTTATCCCTGCCCTGTATTTGAATCCTGGCTGTGACTCATGGTAATTCTGTGACCTTGGTCAAGTAACTTAACCTCTTTGATCCTCAGCTTTCTAATATAGGCATGTGGCCCACTTCAAAGACAAGTTAAAAGAATGCAACAAATGCAAAGCACCAACACAACACCCAGGACAAGGAAGTCACTGGGTCATTCTCCCTCCTCTACCTTCAACTTGACCCAGCTCTTACTTTCAAAGGATAATGTCCATTCCAGTGGATCTCAGATCTTAGTACCTTTACTTGATAATAATTTCACCAAATTCTCTCATCTTCCCTATCAATGGGCAACAGATGTAAAGAAAAGTGATAAGTATAAATTTTCATGAGTTAAAAATATTAGTATTCATGTTAGCAGGAATTAAAGTCAAGAAACAAACAAACAAAAATAAAAAAACATATTATTGCTCACTCCTCCCCCAAAAATTCTCCAGTCACTTTCTTCCAAAAAGTAACCACTATCCTGAATTCTAACACACTGGGTTAGTTTTGCCTGTCTATGTTGTTACATTGAAAAATACAGTATAACCTTATATGTGTCTGGTTTCTTTCATTCAAAATTGTTTTGTGAGATTCATCCATATTGTTGCATGCTTTTGTAGTTGTTAGATCCCATTGCTGTATCATTGTATTCAATTGTATAAATACCATAATCTGTCTCTTGTAATCATCATTCAAATAATTTCACCAATCAGAGATAATAGGTAATAAAAGCCCTTGTTCAAAGCTAGAAGTTTCAAAGTGGTGACACCATGGGGTGCTGAATCACACCAGACTCAGTGAGAACCTGACCTAATACAGTAATTTAATTGACCGCTGCTCATGCCCTTCAGATCAAAGTCGCATAATCTTCCCTGAGCTCTAATCCCAGTAATCTAAAAAATCAAGTTAATATTTCTTGTCCTCACAACCACAGAAATGATGTATTCAGAAGTAAAAAATAAGTGATGCCACCTGCCCTGCTCACTGCACTGCTGAATTATTTATTCCAAGCTTCTCATCTCCATCACTAAGAGATCTTTTACCCTCTGGGAAAAGGAGAAGCTCCTTCCCCACTTTATACCTTCATGAGGCACTTCAAGGCTACCTGGTCACAGCCCATCATTTTAGTGTCAACAGATGAAAAGGTACATCCAGGGGTCTGTAGGAAGCCCAATCTCTCTTGTCATTAAATTTTGGCTGGTTAATGCCTATTAGAAGCAACAAGGTTGAGAGATGTCTCTTTAAAAAGCAAACTCCAGGGAAGCCGGGATGGCTCAGTGGGTTAAGTACTCACTTTGCAGCCCCAGGGACCAAGGATTGAATCCCTGCCCTGGCCAGAGCTGACCCATATGCTGAATTGGGGAGTACCCCCAGTTCGGTTCTTACCAGCATGAGACCCCAGCCCAGTTCCTGCCCTGTGCAGCCCCGTGCCCACTTGTGGAATGAAACTATCTGGAAAAACCAATGATGTACAATTATGGAGACTATTCAGGGTCCTCCCCCTTCTCTCTGTCTCTGTCTCTATATTGCTCTCTCTCTGTCAAAACAAAACAAAACAATAAAAGTAAATCTTATTTTTAAAAAAATAATAAATCTTATAAAAAGAAAACTTTGGGCAGGATTATTAAGAAAAAATGAGAACAGGCACAATAAGCAATATTAGAAGTATACAATGATAGACAACAGAAGGATATTATAAGCATCTTTATTGCAAATATTTGAAAAATTATATAAAAGTAATGAATAAGATGTCATCAAGATGGTGGTGTGAGAGGAGCTCTTGATAACTCCTGGAAAGACAACAATTTAAAAAACTAAAATCCAACCAGAGAATTCCTAAGCAATGCATAGCCTTGGCTGAGGGACACAATCATCACAAGAAAATAGCTAAAGCCAGAGAAATGGAGGCGAGTGAGAGAGAAAAAAAGGGAGCCATGTGGAGATGTGCTGCAGAGTGTGACCTGGAGCCCAACCCAGTGACCGACTCAGAGGCTGACCCGGAGACCAGTGGAGGAGAGACTGACTGTAATGGGAGCATGGGTCCAGGAGGAGAATGACTCTGGATGGGCTGGAGGCCTGCAATGAACAGAGATGGAGGTGCCAGCAGCCAGAACGCAGGGTGCACAGAAAAAGCGTGCATGGCTGACGGTGGCAAGAGGCCCCAGTGGGAGTGCAGGGGGAGTAGCTGGGGCATGGTGAGGGTGGCCATAGTGCAGTGCAGGAGACCAGAGCGAGGCACCAGCAGCAGTCAGAGATCAGTGTGGGTGACCGGAGTGAAGATCTGATTCCAGTGTGTGAGTCGAAGGGCTAGAGTTGAGGGCCCACAGAGCATAAGGCTGGCAATGACTGGCAACTGGAGCCAAAGGCAGGCATTCCAGTGGCTGGAGTGCTGGCAGTGGGAGTGTGTTGGTGGCTGAAGCGCACAGTGGCCCTCGATGAGCTGAGGCCCCAACTGAAGCACTGCATGGCCTTGGACACAGAGCCTGGATGCTTCCCCTTGCTCTCTCCCAGGGCTCACCCCATAGGCCTCACCCAGAGCCTGCCTTCAGTGAGCTGCTACAGGGAAGCCACCATTACCATATGACGCAAACAGACCTGCACATTTCCCAACAAGCCCCGCCCTCACCTTTCCTGCTGAAGCCAGTAGAGGGATCTAGGAAAACTGAAGCACCAGTGTGGCAGTGGGATCTCAGAGGCATAGAACACCATTGCACACTATACTTTCCCAAAGAAAAAGCATACAGAGACCAGCAACTGAGTCAAAGAGAAGCATATCTCCCAGAAATTCTCCCACTGTAGAAAACCAAATAAACAAGAGAAAATATTATAAGACAATGCAGCAACACCAGATAGCAAGTAAGAGAAAAATTCCTTCACAACTACCAGAGGAAAAGTCCTCATGTCCAGGAAAAGAAACACTCCAACAGCAATGAATACCCTTGTGAACAAAGGTGCTCAGAAAGAAAGTAAAAAATCCCCAAAAAAGAACCTTGAAGATATGGAAACATATGAGCTAAATGACACAGAATTCAAGACTGCAATTCTGAAAACACTCAAAGAGCTCATAGAAAAATGACAGAGTACACAGAAGGAGCTAGGTGATCTTAGAAAGAGAACTGAATCTATATAAAAAGAAATAGAAATTCTGGAGATAAACAACACAATAAAAGAAATGAAGAATGAAATAGCTAGCATAGGAAGCAGAGTTGACCAGATAGAGAAAAGAATTAGTAAAATCAAAGACAAATATTTGGAAATGTCACAGAAGGAAGAAGAGAGAAACCTAAACACTAAAAGAAATGAAAGATATCTACAAGAACTATCTGGCTCCATTAGAAAGTATAATATAAGAGTAATAAGTATTCCAGATGGAGCAGAGAACGAGATGGGCACAGAGAATTTACTCAGGCAAATAGTAGATGAGAATTCCCAAATCTATGGCAAGAACTGGAACCTCAAATTCAAGAAGGAAACAGGACCCCTAGCTACTTGAATTTTAGCAGACCCTCTCTGAGGCACATTATACTGAAGATATTAAAGGTCAATGACAAAGAAAGAATCCTCAAGGCAGCCAGAAAAAAAGAACACCATAACCTATAAAGGAAAGTCCATCAGACTATCATCAGATTTCTCCACAGAAACTCTAATAGCCAGAAGGGAATGGAACAAAGTATTCAAAATATTAAAGGAGAAAAATTACCAACCAAGAATCCTGTAGCCAGCAAAGTTATCCTTTAGATATGATGGAGGAATAAAGACCATTTCAGTCATACAGAAACTGAAGGAATTCTCCAGCCCAAGGCCAGCATTTCAAGAAATACTGAAGGAGGCGATTGGACCTGACACAAAAAGTAAAAGTAAATAGGGATAAACTGGAACAACAAAAACATAAAAGGGGAGGAAGTAAAGGTTTAAATTTCCAAAGAAAATGGAGATAAGAAACATCTTTAAGTAAAACAACCACTGCATATATGAAACTTTCTTTTATATAAAGTTCATGGTAACCACTGAAAAAGAACTTAGAGCTGGGACACATAACAATAAAAGAAGAGAAAACAGAAAAGAAAAACAGTCATAAACACCATAAACTAAAATAACCAATGGGAAGAAAAAAGCAAAGAAGCAATTTAAAAAAGTAAAAAAATAAAAAGAGCTACCAGAAAACAAAACATAAAATGGCTATAGGAAATCTTCATATATCAGTCATCACCCTAAATGTAAATGGACTGAACTCACCAATAAAAAGACACAGAGTAACAAACTGGATTAGAGAAAAAGAAATCCTTATGCTGTCTACAAGAGACATACCTCAGCCACAAGGACAAACACAGACTCAAAATAAAAGGGTGGAAAAAAATACTCCAAGCAAATGGCACCCAGAAAAAAGCAGGTGTAGCCATACTTATATCTGACGAAGCAGACTTCAGGATCAAAAAGATAATAAGAGACAAAGATGGACATTTCATGATGATAAAGAGGACAATACAGAGAAAGCTGGGATGGCTCAGCAGGCAAAGCGCTCGCTTGACGACCGAGGATCAAATCCCGGTCCCGGCCCATGTGGACCCACACGCTGAACTGGGGTGTAGCCCCCAGTTCAGTTCTTGCCAGGGCCCATGTGGGAGGCTCCCGGCCCAGTTCCTGCCCTGCGCAGCCCTGTGCCCACCTGTGGAGTGGAACTATATGGAAAACTAATGTCAACTGTGGAGACTGCTCTGGGCCCTCCCCCTTCTCTCTGTCTCTGTTTCTCTCTGTCAAAAATCAATAAAATAAATCTTAAAAAAATAAACTTCAAAAATAAATAAATAAACTTTAAAAGAAGAGGACAATACAACAAGAAGATATTATACTTATTAATATATAGGCCCCCAACCAAGAAGCACCAAAATTTGCAAAGCAACTACTAACAGATCTAAAAGGAGAAACTGACAAAAACACAATTATAGTGGGGGACTTAAACACCCCATTGACAGCCATGGACAGATCATCCAAACAGAAGATAAACAAGGAAATATCAGCTCTAAATGATACAATACAGCAGTTGAACATAATTGACATTTACAGGATACTTCATCCTACAACACATGAGTACACAGTCTTTTCTGGTGCACATTGAACATTCACAATAATAGACCACACTCTGGGACACAAAGCAAGCCTCAACAAATTTAAGAAGACTAAAATCATACCAAGTGTATTTGGAGATCCGCTACAAAAAGAAAGCAGGAAAAAAACACATATACATAGAGATTAAATAACATGTTATTAAAAAAAATAATTGGATCAAAGAAGAGATTAAAAATACACAGAAACAAATGACAATAAAAACACAACATACCAAAATTACTGGGATGCAGCAAAAGCAGTGATAAGAGGGAAATTTATATCAGTACAGGCTGATCTCAAGAAACAAAAAAAATCACAAGTAAACAACCTAATATCACATCTTCAAGAATTAGAAAAAGAACAAAAAACACCCAAAGCCAGCAGAAGGAAAGAAATAATGAAAATTAAAGCAGAACTAAATGAAATAGAGAACAGAAAAACAATAGAAAAAAATAACGCAACAAAGACATGGTTCTTTGAAAAAATTAATAAAATTGACAAATCCCTGGCTAGGCTCACCAAGAGAAAAAGAGAAAACACACAAAAAATCCAAATTAAAAATAAAAGAGGGGAAATTACAACTGATACCACAGAAATACAAAGGATCATACAAGAGTACTATGAAGGACTATATGCTAACAAGCAACCCAGAAGAAAGGGACAAGTTTTTAGACACATGTTGTCTACCTAGACTGAAATCAAGAAGAACTGAATAACTTAAACAGACCAATCAACAGTAAGTAAGTTGAAACCTCCCCAAACGCAAGAGTCCAGGACCAGATGGCCTCACTAACAAGCTTTTCCAAGCATTCAAAGAGAAACTAACACCTATTCTCCTCAAACTTTTCCCAAAAAACTGAAGAGAAGGCAACACTTCCCAATTTATTCTATGAGCCAATATTACCCTAATATCAAAGCCTGTTAGGTCATCACAAAAAAAGAAAACTATAGACCAGTATCTCTCGTGAACACTGATGCAAAAATCCTAAACAAAATACTAGAAAATAGAATACAGCAATGCATTAAAAAGATTATACATCATGAACAAGTGGGATTCATCCCAGGGGCACAAGGATGGTTCAACATACACAAATCAATCAATGTGATACACCACATAAACAAAATAAAAGATAAAAATCATGTGATTATATCAATTGATGCAGAAAAAAACATTTGACAAGATATAACATCCATTTATGATCAAAACACTGAATAAAATGGACATAGAAGGAAAGTACCTGAACATAATAAAGGCCATACATGACAAACCCTCAATGAATGTCATGCTGCATGGGGAAAAACTGGAACCTTTTCTACTAAAATCAGAAACAAGACAGGGATATCCCCTGTCACCACTGCTATTCAGCATAGTGCTGAAAGTTCCAGCCAGAGCCATTAGGCAGGAAAAATAAATAAAAAGCATCCAAATTGGAAGTGAAGAAGTTAAACTGTCTCTTTTTGCAGATGACATGATCCTTTAGATAGAAAACCCTAAAGACTCCACCAGAAAATTATTATAAATAATAAATAAATATTGTAAAGTTGTAGGATACAAAATCAATGTACAAAAATCCACATCATTATTATATACAAACAATGAAACTTCAGAAAAAGAACTGAGAATAATGAGACCATTTGCAATCAAAACAAAAAGAATAAAATACTTAGGAATAAACTTAACAAAGAACATAAAGGACTTATACTCAGAAAACTATAAGACACTATTAAAAGAAACTGAAGAAGATATAAAGAAATAGAAAAATATTCCATGTTCATGGATTGGAAGAATCAACATAGTTATAATGGCCATATTACCCAAAGCAATATGCTGATTAATACAATTCTATCAAAATCCCACTGACATTTTTTCGAGAAATAGATTTTAAAAAATTATCAGATTCATATGGAACCACAAAAGACCCCAAATCACCAAAGCAATCCTCCAAAAAAAAGAATAAGGCTGGGGGCATCATGCTCCCCAACTTCAGTCTATACTATGAAGTGTCAATAGTCAAAACAGCTTTGTATTGGCAGAAACAGACATACAGACCAATGGAACAGAATTGAAAACCCAGAAATAAACCCACAAACATATGGACAGATCATCTTTGACAAAGGAACAAAAAATATACAATGGAGAAAAGAAAGCCTCTTCAGTAAATGGTGCTAGGAAAATTGGGAAACCATGTGCAAAAGAATCAATCTGGACTGTGAACTGTCACCATATACCAAAATTAACTCAAAGTGGATTAAAGACCTCCACATAAGACCCAAAACAATAAAGTGCATAGAAAAAAGCATCAGTACTAAACTTGGGCTTCAAGAGCACTTTATGAACTTGACCCCAAAGGAAAGGTAAGTAAAAGTAAAAATAAATGAATGGGACTATATCAAACTAAAAAGCTTTTACACAGCAAAGGACACTGTCAAGAAAGTAAAAAGGAAACCAACCAAATGGGAGAAAATATTTGCTAACAACGCCTCTGACAAGGGGATAATATCTAAAATATATTAAGAACTCATACAATTCAACAACAAAAAAAAACAAACAATCCAATTAAAAAATGGGCAGAAGATTTCTCTCCTGAAGACATACAAACAGCCAACAGATACATGAAAAAATGCTCAACATCACTAGCAATTAGGGAGATGCTAATTAAAACCACAATGAGATACCACCTCACACCTGTTAGAATGGCTGTAATCAACTGTAACTGTAAAGAAAAAGGAACCCTCGTACACTGCTGGTGGGAATGTAAATTGGTACAACCACTATGGAAGGCAGTATGGAGATTCCTCAAAAAACTAGGAATGGAATTGCCATATGACCCAGCAATCCCTCTCCTAGGTATCTACCCCCCGAAAACCTGAAAACCTTAATCCACAAAGATATATGTACCCCAGTGTTCATCGCAGCACTCTTCATGGTGGCCAAGTAGTGGAAACAATCTAACTGTCCTTTGGTAGATGACTGGATAAAGAAGTTGTAGTACATTTATACAATAAAATACTACTCAGCAATAAGAAAAGATGAAATACAGCAATTGGTGAGAATATTGACGGACCTTAAAAACATCTTATTATGGCCGACAGAACTGTGAGATAATAAATGGATGTTCTTTCCAAAAAAAAAAAAACACCATCTTATTAAGCGAAATAAGTCAGACTGAAAGAATCAAGAAACATATGACCTCACTCATAGGTGGAATATAAAACTGAAAGTAACAAAGAAACAAAAACTCATGGATACAGTCAATAATTTAGTGGTTACATGAGAGTAAGGGGAGAGGTGGGTGGGAGAGCTGTGGGGGGAGTAGGGAGGGGGCATCAAATATATAGTGATGAAGGGAGAGCTGATTCTGGGTGGTGAGCACATAATGCAATGTATAGACAATGTAATGTAGAATTATACACCTGGAAACAATGTAATTGTTAACCAATGTCACCCCCCAATAAATTTAACAATTAAAAAACAGTAATGAATAGCTTTAAAAATAAAATAAAACCAGAACTGAGTCAAGAAGGAAGAAAATCATGAGTAGCTCTATTAGCCAATACAGAAATTGAGTTAGTATTTTTGATTCTTCCAACTAAGGATACACAAAATCTAAGTAACTTGACAAGGAGTCCTCCAAACATTGCAGGAACAATTCATTCTAATCTTATACCTACTGTTACAGAAAATAGAGAAGAGAGGACACTTCTCCAGCTCATAATATGAGGCTAGTATAATTTTGACTCCTCAAACCAAAACAAACTCAGAAAGGAAAATAAAGGCTAATATCTGCAAATACAAATATGTATATGTATATGTATATGTAACCACACTCCATCAATGAATGAAAGATACTGTGCATAAAATGTGGGGATTTTTTTCCAGGAATACAATTAGTTTAGCAGTATAAAATCAGTGTAATGCACACTAATGGCTTAAAGGAGGAAAACATAAATTTTTGAAAAGACAATAAAAAAAAACTCCACCTGAAATTCAGTCTCAGGGGAAGTCAGGATGGCTCAGCAGAATCAGGGCTCGGCTTGCAGCCCAGGGGTCTGAGGATCGTATCCTAGATCCTGCTCATGCAGGCCCATATGCTGAACTGGGGTGTGCTCCCAGTTTGGTTCTCACCAGGGCAAGCTTCACATGTGGGAGGCCCCCAGGTTAGCTCAACCCTCCCCCCCAGAGGACATGCTTCCCATGTAGAAGGTCCCCAGGTCACAGGAGCATGCCTCCCATTTGAGAGGCCCCTGGCCCAGGCCCTGCCCTACACAAACCTGCGCCCACCTGTGGAGTGAAACTATTTCGAAAACTAATGACACACAACTATGGAGACTGCTCTGGGCCACTCTCCTTCTGTCTATCTGTCTCTCTCTGTCTAAAACAATTTTATTTATTTATTTATTTATTTATTTTAATAAATAAATAAATCTTTAAGAAATAAAAATGTTTTTAAAGCCCTGAGTAAACCAGAAATAAAAGGAACTTTAATCTGAAAAAGTGTCATGATGATACTCAATGACATTGCTTTATGATACAAATGTACTTTTTAAAGATAATATTTATAATAGCAATCTAGGAATAAACAAAGGCCTTTATGTGCCAGGCCTTTCTATAGAAAAACGTAAAATTTGACTGAAAGGCATTCAGCAATAACTAACACATAAGTTACTAAGTAGATGATGGAAACATCCATTCTCCCCAAATTATCTATAGAATTAATTATGAGATTCTGGATCAAATCCTATTCTTTTTCTTTCAACTTGACAAACTGGTTCTCAAATTAAATACTATAATAAAGGTCCCTGAAGAAGAGTCACAAGATGGCAACTGCCCTAATACATGTCAAGATGTATCATCAGTTGGTTGGTTACCAGATGGGAGGGGAGTTGGGAGATGGGTGAAAATGGGGAAGAGATTAAGAAGAGCAAATTGGTTGTTACAAAGTAGTCATGGGGCTGTATGGTATAGCATAAGAAATACAGTCAATAATATTGTAAGAGCTAGGTATGGTGTCAGATAGATACTAGATTTCTTCGGGTGATAGATGGGAAAAGATTGGGACAGGGTGATAAAGGTGAAGGGATTAAGAGGTACAAGTTGGTAGTTACAAAATAGTCATGGGGATGTACAGTACAGCATAGGGAATATAGTCAATGACATGGTAGTAACTATGTATAGTGCCTGGTGGGCATTAGAGTAGTCAGGGGAACCACTTCTTAAATTATAGAAATGTCTAACCACTATGCTATACACCTAAAATTAATATAAAATAATATTGAATGTCAATGTAACTGAAAAAAATTGAAAAGGGGGTGGTGGTGAAAGGTGAAGGGGAATGAGTGGTTCAAATTTCCAGGTATAGAACAAACAGGTCATGAGATGTTATAATATGCAGCACAGGGAATATAGTCGATGATACTGTGACAGCATGGTACAGTGTCAAATGGTTGCTGAACTTAGCATGGCGATCACTTCTTTAGGTATATAAATGCTGAATAACTATGGTGTACACCTCAAGTTAATATAATATTGTATTTTAGCTCCATTTTAATAAAAATATCTTTTTTTAAGATGTATCATCACTGCACCATTTAAGACAGTGTGCTCTTAGGACACTGGGAAACTGAAAAATCAGGAACTACCCTGTTTCCCCGAAAATAAGACAGTGTCTTACATTAATTTTTGCTCCCAAAGATGCGCTAGGTTTTATTTCCAGGGGATGTCTTATTTTTCCATGAAGAAGAATATGGTACACATTTATTGTTGAACAAAAAAATGGAAATTTATTACCTGTATATGGTACGGTAGTATTTGTCATCACAAACCAGCATAACCAGACAAACTGTGAATCCTACAGTATCAACAATTTCTTGTGACTCCATTTCTTTCAGAATCAATGGACCAAATCTCTCATGTTTAGCAATAGCACTGTTCTTAAATGAGTACTTCTTGTCAAGGTAGCCTGCTCGTAGTGCATTTGCAATGCAACTGTCAGAGATTTTCTCCCATGAATTCTTCACCCAAGTCACAACCTCTTGCAGTTTAGGGTTCACAAAGTTTCCACGCTGATTTCTCTCCATTCTATTTTCAATGTAGTCATTAACTTCCATGTGCAAATTGTCCTTGAATGGCTTGTTTATTGCAATATCAAGAGTCTGGAGATAGGCCGTCATTCCTGCGGGAATCGTTATTTGATCTATTTTTCTTTCGTGAAGAAATGTCTTCATGTCTTTAGCACGGTGAGTGCTGGCTGCATCCCAGACTAGCAGACCTCTTTGGCTCCCTCGTATAACAAGCGGCAGAATTAAATCAACCCACTTCCTTATAACTGCTTGTGCGGCCCAGGCTTTTTCAGTTTCAAGAATATGTAAAAATGCCCAAAACACGTTCAATCTTTTCCTTCTTGCCCTTAGAAATGATTAAATGTTGGATTTTAGTGCCATCCAGACGAATTGCCAAAATACAGGAACACGTGCACTTTTGTAAGCAGTGGAGGAAATGTACACTGAGGAGGCACCCCGCTGTTCAATTGTTGTTTGAGATGATTGGCCCATAAACACTGCAGTTTCATCCATAGCAATCATGTTGGAAAGATTGTATTTAGAGAAGTCAGCATCATCAATAAAGGACTTGAATGCAAGTGCTCACTTAATAACTTGAGCATCTTCCAGCCTAAACAATGTTGTGAATCTTCTTAAAGACAGTTCACTTTGCTGAAGGAAATCATCCAGCCAGTGTTGTGATGCTTTGAAGTCTTCGGAGGCTATGTCAAACTGTGGTGCCATTGCAAGGGCAAATTCTTGAATCTGAGCCCTATTCACAACCAAAGCCTTTGCTCTCCTGTCAACAACCCATTCACAGATCAGGTCTTCCAGCTCGGAAAATAATGGTTGCCGACCTGATCCACACTTGTGCTTTTTAGCATTTCCCTTGTCCACTTGTTCAATGAGGTTACCATACTCTGCTCGCCATTTTCGGACCAATCGGATACTCAACATCTTCTCTTTGCAGAAAGCAGTAAGATTTTGGCCCCAAGAGTCTTCCATGATTCCTTTCTTGTACTCCATGGAATAGCTTTTTCTTTTTGCACTCATGTCTAGGGGTAAAAAAAAAATGGCACTGGGGTATCAGGGTGGGGGGAGGGGGATCACTTAAAATGACACAGGAGAATCAGAGGGGGGGATTACCATTTTGTAACCCTTTCTGATCCTCCTGTGTCATTTTAAGTGATCTCCCTCTGATCCTCCTGTGTCATTTTAAGTGATCCCCTTCTGATCCTCCTAAGTCATTTTAAGTGATCCCCCTCCCCCCACCCCTGTGCCAGTGGACACCTTCACCAGATATCCCCCCACCCCTTGATCAGACATTTCCCCCCTACCTCAGTCACCCCAGTGTGTCCACACAATGTGCCCGACTCCTGCCCCGCTCCACTCACTGTCTAATTGTGAGTCAGCCAGACTCTGTCAGGGCAGAGCGAGCAGCAGGCGCCAGCTTGTCCAGGCGGCGGTGTGGGCTCTCTGATTAAAAGAGACCTCGCACTTCCTGTCTGCTCCGGCTGCGCTGCGGCCAACAGTGAGCTGCACGGTGGAGCCCGCCACTACGGTCCAGAGTCCAGAGTTACGGTAGCTTTGGGGGGCCTTATTATTGGAGAGGCCTTATGTTCGAGGGAGGCCTTATTATTGGGGAGGTCTTATTTTCGGGGAATGCCTCGTATTTCAGCGAGAGGCAAAACTGTAAGTAGGTCCTATTTTCGGGGGATGCCTTACTTTTGGGGAAACACGGTACTGCCCCCCACACAGGAACTTTATAGCAGAGGTGGCACTACAGGTATGCTGGAGGAAGAAAGCGCTTTTCATAAAAATGATTCTTAAAAATATTAATCCCGGGGGAAGCCAGGATGGTTCAGTGGGTTAAGCGCTCACTTTGCAGCCCCGGGGACTGAGGATCAAATCCTGGCCCCGGCCCATGTGGACCCATATGCTGAACTGGGGAGTGCCCCCAGTTCAGTTCTCACCAGAGTGAGACCCCAGTCCAGTTCCTGCCCTGTACAGTCCAGCGCCCACCTTTGGAATGAAACTATGTGGGAAAACCAATGATGTGCAACTATGGAGACTGTTCTAGGCCCTCCCCCTTCTCTCTATCTCTGTCTCTGTCTCTGTCCTCTCTATCTGTCAAAAACAATAAAAATAAACCTTTTTTAAAAATTTATCCCACACACATACACACATTGCCTTGAGAAAGTATTCTAAATTAAGTAGGAAAAGCACTCATGTAAAGGCAAAATAAATAAATTCTAGTCTACTAAAATTAGCACCTATTTATGAAAGGACACTATAAAGAAAGTAAAAGGGCAAGCCACAAACAAGCACTGTGTAGCACATACTGTTGACAAATAATTGTATCCAGAATATATAAAGAACTCCTACAAAGCAATGAGGGAAAGAACACCTAGTAGAAAGCTGATGATGTCACACCTCAGAAATGTGTGTGTGCGACAGCAGACATGGATAAACAGAAATGTTCATAGTGGCAGTGTTTGTGCAGCACAAAAACAAAATTAAAAAAAAAAAACATTCTAAATGCTCACCAATAATCAAGTTGAGAGAAATAAAATGTGGTCACTTAACACAAAGGGAGACTACAAAGCAATGAAAATACAGAAGCCACAACCAGCCACGCACCTCTCTGTAAGTGGGTCTTGGGAAGATAATTTTGACTAAACAAAGAAAGTAGCTAAAAATTTAGTGGCATTTCATTTTTATGAAGTTCCAAAACACTCAAAATAAAGTAGATGGCTTTTCAGGATACAGCGTGTGGTTGAAAACTAGTGAAGTAAGGGTAGGAGGCTATTTTGCACACTGCTGCTGGGGGCGCGTGGCCTGGGGAGTGGTTTGGGTTGGGACACACAGGGCCCATGAGGAACCGTTTCTCTTCTTCCTTAAGCTGAGTAAAGTCACATTATGAGTTTTGCAAAAATTCTTGCTTTCTGTGCCCTGTACAGATGTTAATAATCCTTTTGAATATATTCAGTATGAAATACGGAAACAAAAACAAAGTTCTAAGTTTTTTGTGTCAGTCCTATTTAAGAAGTAAAAAAAAAAAACCTCCAGTATAGACCAGACCTTTACCATGCACCCCTGATAATCAACTGAGTCCTTAATAATATGGACTTTATAACAAAGAAGGATAACACATTTGAGAACAAGCTGTAATAAAGCAAGGTAAGGGGGCAATGAGAAAGAAAGCCAGGTGACCAAGGCACAGTGAAGACATTGAGTTCAGGCAGGGTGTGAAACAAACAGAAATATGACTGAGGGGGAAAGTTTAGGAAGAAATGTTTAAATATCCTATGACTCTTTCAGGATTCAGGAAGATTGCTGGATGATCGCCCATGAAAAGATGCAGTCAGAACAAGAGTTCCCAGAAACTAAAAATGTAAACAAAAAAAGGTTGGTGTAATTGCTGAAAGACCAACCGAATAATCGGGGAGATACAACTGAGGAAGTCCACACAACATGAGCAGACAGAGACGGGACATGTGAGGGAGAAGTGGTATCAGGACATGCGCACATTTGTTTAGTGTTGAGTGGGTGCTGGCTCTGTTCTAAGTGGATTAATTCTGTGCACTAATTAGTCTCCAGACACCTCTACAAGGAAGTGCATGTTTCCCTTTCCAGTTTTTAGGAAATTCGTAGAATTGGAGAGGCCTTCTCCTATCAACCCCCTTGTCTTCCCCCGTCTGCCCCTCCTTCCTGCCTTCTCTCCAAAAGGCTGACTTGCCAGGAAGGCTCTTCCTTCCCCACCTGCCCCACTTCCCAACTTCACTATACACATTTGTTCTCATATAAAGTATTAAGAGGCTGCTTTATTTTCATAAAGATTCTCTGTTCTTTCTCATTAAAACTCATGGCAAAAGACTTCTGTCTGCAGAAGGATTTTCAGCTTTGGAAATGCTCACATTTTAGACCAGATAATTCTTTGTTGTAGGAGCTTGTCCTGTGCATTACAGGACTTTGAACAGCATCTCTGGCCTACACCCATAAATGCCAATGTTCACCCATACTTCTGACCACCAAAAATACCTCCACACATTGCCAACTGTCTCTGGGAGAAAAAATCAATACAGTTGAGAACCACTGAACTAGACTTAAGTATTTCTTAAGGCTAAATATAAAACAAGATAATAAGGAAGAAAAAAATTACAGAAAGACCTTACATGTAGCACAATGCCATTTAAATAAATACACAATATTTCAGGCAGAATAGACAAGATCAAAAATCAAGTAAGAGGTCCTGTGGACACTTCCACCTTCTGATCTTTTCATCTAAAGCATATTTAAATACTGAAACATGAATTTCATGGTTTTTCCTAGTTATAGAGTCAGAAAATGCAGCTGTAAACAAAGCAGTCACCCCTCCAATGGAGCTCAATTTCTAAAAGGTGTGGAGACAGAAGATAAACATGTAAACAAATATATCCTAGGTCACTTGACAATAAGGGCTATAAAGAAAAATAAGTCAATTGACTCATTACTTCTGAGGAGCTGACAATAGCATTTTGAATGGGAAATTTCTCACGTGGGACAACCTTAAGCCTTTACCACATTTGTTATCTCTCACCCACACTATCTTAGTGTTAAGTTCTGGAAGGCCTACTGATTCACTGATGGAGTTAAATAACATACACACAAATGCTCTCTGAGTGAGGGCAATGCCATTCTCCAATTAAGAAAAACCTCTAAATCTTTAACATTTATTTCCAAGCTTTGTGGCCTTCTTGTGGAGTAGAGGGCTTCCAGAGAAAAGTGAACAGGTCTGTAACCCACATGTGATCACCAGGAATGTATCTAAATAAAGAGGACCCTTCCCTCATCTGCTCTTTTCCTGCTCATGGGAATTTTCTCTTAGCAGAAATTCATCTGAAAATCCAGGTCCATTGCTTCCTAGGGCACACAGGAAAAATATTATGTCTAAATTATTCCAACTCTCTGGGAAGCCAGGATGGCTCAGCAAGTTAAGCGTTCACTTTGCAGCCCCATGGATCGAGGATCAAATCCCAGCCCCAGCCCATGCAGACCCATATGCTGAACTGGAGTGTGCTTCCCATGTGGGAGACCCCAGTTTGATTCTCAGGCCACCCCACCACACACACCAGTTGGGCCCCTGGCTCAAGGGGGTGTGCCTCCCATGCAGGAGGCCCCCAGTCCAGTTCCAGCCCTGCGTGGCTCCCGCCCACCTGCACGGAATGAAACCATGTAGATAACTGATGACATATAACTATGGAGACTGCTCTGGGCCCTCCCCCTTCTCTCTGTCTGTGTCTCTTTCTGTATGTCAAAAACAATAAAAGCTGTGGTACATTTATACAATGGAATACTACTCAGCAATAAGAAAAGATGAAATACAGCAATTTGTGACAACATGGACGAACCTTGAAAACATCTTATAAGTGAAATAAGTCAAAATGAAAGAATCAAGAAACATATGACCTCACTTATAGGTGAAATATAAAACTGAAAGGAACAAAGAAACAAAGACTCATGGACAGTCAGTAGTTTAATGGTTACCTGAGGGTAAGTGCGGAGAGGGTGGGGAGAGATGGGGGGTGGGAGTACGGAGGGGGAATCAAACATACGGTGATGGAAAGTGAGCTGATTTTGCGTGGTGAGCACATAATGCGATGTATAGACAGTGTAATGTAGAACTGTACTCCTGGAAACAATGTAATTGATATCAATTAATATCACCCCAATAAATTTAACAAAAAAATAACAAAATAAATCTTTTTTAAAAACAATAAATCTTAAAAATAAATAAATTATTTCAACTCTCATCCCTATTTTCTGGGAAAGACGGGTTGTGGTGTGGACAATATTAACAGGAAAGGCTAAGAGTCACAAAAGCCCCTGTCCAGCCAGGACATACGGAGCTGTCCCCACACTGCTGCTGGAATCAAGGGACCGTGGACAGCTCCTCACCTTTCTCCCTTTGCAAGTGCAGGTAGGGACACAGGAAAACAGAAATCGGGGCCAGATGATGTCCACACAAAAAGGAAGGAGCATCCATGGGCAGTGAGACATTGTGGGTGCAAGTTCTTAGTCCCTCCCCCAGTATCCTGAGTCCTCCTGTCCTCTTCAGCCCAGGTTCTGAAGTAAAGACCCCCACAGAAAACGACTCTTCAGAAAAGCTACCACCTGTTTCCTCCCACCTTCCCCCTGACCTCCCTCTCACCTGCTCTTTGTCATCCCAAGTCCATATATACTGCCCCCTCATAACTCTTGGCCATCAAGACTTGCTCTTGCCTCCTGTACCTGCCCCTTTGGTCCTCACCTGGGATGCCCACTCCCACTTTCTCCATGAAACTGCTCCTTCCCCTTCTTTATATCCACCCTCAGTTGCCATCTTGCCACAAGGTCATCCCCACATCCACAGTGGACCCCCTCTAACTCCCACCTCTGATTTTCTCCTTTGTGCTGTGACATGTCTAGAAGCAGTAACCTGTGCTTATGTCACGTGTCCTGTGGACCCCTGAGTTCCTGAGAGACAGGCAAGACGAGGTTAGTTGTTCTTCTCAATGGGCCCCATCACTCCTAAACAAGGGCCTGGCACAGGAAAATGGTTATAAGTGTTCAGAGAATGAATAAAGGAAAGATGAATAAATGGGTGAGCACTGCTTCTGCCCTCATGTAATCACAGTCAAAGTGCTAAGAGGAAGCATGAAGAAATGGACATTCACATATACTCCCAGTGATGTATTGGTGCAAGTATTATACCAGGCAATGTAAAGGTTTCCCTACTAAATGTTTTGTTTATTTTAGAATAAAACTCACATAACCTAAAATTTACCATTCTAGCCATTTTAAAATGTGGGGCTGGGGAAGCCGGGGTGGCTCAGTGGGTTGAGCACTCACTTTGCAGCGCCGGGGACCGGGGATCGAATCCTGGCCCCGGCCCGTGCGGAACCATATGCTGAACTGGGAGCTCCCCCAGTTCAGTTCTCTCTCTGTCTCTATCTCTGTATCTCTCTCTCTCTCTGTCAAAAATAACTAACTAAATAAAAAATATATATATTAAAATGTGGGGCCAAGGGAATGTGGCCCATCCAGTCCTACAAGCATTCAACTGTGCTGCAGGATAGACAGGGTGGCTGGAGTCCTGCACTGACTGCCAATGCAGGTGAAAGATCAGAGCCAATCTCTGCCCAGGGGTTAGTGTCCATAGCACTAATCTGAACCCAAACCCTGGTCAGATGCCTAGTCCCCACTTAAGAGGGTACGGGTCTCCCCATGTCCACCATATGGCGACATTGGGACACACAAAGGTGTCCGTCTTACACACACACACACACACACACACACACACACACCAACTGCTACACTCCACCCACAATTATTCTAAAGTACCCTGAGCTAGGAGTCAAAGATGATTTGGGGAGGAGAATCACAACCATCCTTAGACAAAATAATAGACACGCCTTTGCTAGTAAAATGATCCTGCTCCAGGAGAAGCAACATCATGTCCCAGTGTGCACCTCCCAGGGAAAGCGGAACTGAGGAGACATTCGTCAGGTCTGAGTGGGGTGAGTCTCCTGTAAGTGTAACACTGCATATTTCCTTCTCCATGCACTCTCCCCACAGAGGGACATGCCCAAGGAGCCTCAGCACAATTCTTCCTGCTGGAGCCATCAGGGGCATGACTTGGCAGAGTACAGGCTGAACTGACTCTGACACAAAACTCTTGGGTATCTTCTGTCCCCAGAAACCTGTGGGGTAATGGGGCTCTTATTCAGACCAGGCTCCCCTTCTCCCCTTCCTCCTCTGCTTGGGAGAAACCAAAGGGCCCCCTCATCTGCAAATTGATCTCCCTTGTCGTCCTCATCCCTCATTCCCAGTTCCAGGACATTCTGCTGTACTCATCTAAAGAGAATGACTTCTCAACAGGCTTTTGAGCAAGGCAACCCAAACCACCCACCATTTCCCCCAACTCTATAGAGTGAGCTCCTGGAGCAGCTGAGAGTAAGGACTCCAAGGACCTCACATCCTCCATCCTCCACCTCCTTACACTTGGATCTCTGTCACCTGGACCAGAATTCATTTCAAATCCAAAGCCTCAGCACAAAGACCTCACACTCCCCCAAAGCATAGGACATTCCCAGGGGAAGCTGGGATGGCTCAGCAGGTTAAGCATTCGCTTTGCAGCCACGGAGCCTGAGGATCGACTCCTTGCTCTGGCCCAGGTGGACCCATGTGCTGAACTGAGGTGTGCCCCCAGCTCAGTTCTTGCCAGGGCCTATGTGGGAGGGTCCCAGCCCAGTTCTTGCCCTGTGTAATGCCATACCAACTGGTGGAGTGAAACTGTATGGAAAACTAATGCTGTCAACTATGGAGACTGCTCTGGGCCTTTCCCCTTCTCTCTGTCTCTCTCTGTCTGTCTCTCTGTCAAAAAACAATAAAAGGGAAGCCGGGATGGCTCAGTGGGTTAAGCGCTCACTTTGCAGCCCCGGGGACCGAGGATCGAATCCCAGCCCCGGCCCGTGCAGACCCATATGCTGAACTGGGAAGTGTCCCCAGTTCAGTTCTCACCAGGGTGAGACTCTGGCCCAGTTCCTGCCCTGTGCACCCCTGCGCCCACCTGTGGAACAAAACTATGTGGATAAACCGATGATGTGCAACTATGGAGACTGTTCTGGGCCCTCCCCCTTCTCGCTGTCTCTGTCTCTGGATCTATCTCTCTCTCTCTCTATCAAAAAACAATAAAAATATGGGGAAGCCGGGATGGCTCAGTGGGTTAAGCACTCACTTTGCAGTGCCGGGGACCAAGAATCGAATCCCGACCCCATCCCTTGTAGACCCATATGCTGAACTGGGGAGTTCCCCCCAGTTCAGTTCTCTCTCTGTTTCTGTATCTCTCTCTCTCTCTCTCTCTCTCTCTCTCTCTCTCTCTCTCTCTCTCTCTCTCTCTCTCTTTCT
>PVKE010014782.1:0-34423 GCA_004027555.1 Craseonycteris thonglongyai
AAAAAAAAAAAAAAAAAAAAAAAAAAAAAAAAAAAAAAAAAAAAAAAAAAAAAAAAAAAAAAAAAAAAAAAAAAAAAAAAAAAAAGATAAGAGAAGAAAATGTTGACAAGGATGTGGAAAAAAGGGAACCCTTATGCACTATTAGTGGGACTGCAAATTAGAGCAGCCACTATGGAAAACGTATGGAGGTTCCTCAGAAAGTTAAAAATAGAACACTTAGACCCAGTAGTTCCACTTCTGGTTATATATCCAAAGGAAATGAAAACACTGTTGAAGAAATCCCCGCCCCTCGTGTTCATAGCAGCATTATCCACTATAGCTAGGAAATGGAAACGATCCAAGTGTGCATCACCAAATGAATGGATAAAGAAAATGTGTATACGAGGGCAGTCCGGAAAGTATCCAGCCAGGTAACCATTTTCGTTATGTTGACAGTGGCTGGCTTTTTTTCCAGACAGCCCTCGTATATACAGTAGAATGCTTTCAATCATAAAAAGAAGGAAAACCTGCCATTGTGACCACCTGGATGGACCTTGAGGGCATTATGTTAAGTTAAATAAGTCAGGCAGAGGCAAATACTGTATTATCTCACTTATATGTGGGGTCTTTATAAAGGAAAAAAATTAATTTATTTTTGAATGAGTTTATATTTTGAATGAGTTTTTTAAGAAAAAGATCAGATTTGTAATTACCAGAGGCCGGGGTGTGCGGATTGGGTAAAGGTGATCAAATGATACAAACTTCCAGTTTAAGTAAGTGCTGGGGATGTGATGTACAGTATGGTGGCTGTAGTTAGTAATACTGTATAGTATACGGTACTTGAAAGTTAAGAAAGTCAATCCTAAAATTGCTCATCACAAGGAACAAAACAATTTTTTTTTTATCTATACCTATTTGAGATGATGGATATTAACTAAGCTTATTGTGGTAATCATGTCACAATATATGTAAGTCAGGTCATGTTGTACACCTTAAACTTACACAGTGCTATATGTAACATATCAATAAAACTGAAAGAAAAAGTTTTGTGGGAAAATTTGTATCTCAATAGTAATCAAAGAAACTCACATTGAAGCAATGAGAAATCATGTTAATCTATTGGATTGACAAAATTAATGATAAAATCCTTGGTTGTTATGATGGTAGAGAACAGACATGCTTTAGCAAAATAAAAAAGATGACGGCAAATTTTTAATGAAATGGAAAGATGTTCAAAATCTATTACATAGAAAAGCATATCATTTGTAAACTTGGGGATTATGAAGTATTTTTATATTCATTTTGTTTTTCAGTGTTTTCTAAATTTTTGACTTGAATATGGTTACAGAGGACATGAAGTGCATAAAGTAGTGGTAATGAAGACAAAAAGGAGGCTTTATAATTATATGTCACCATTTCTCCAGCCATTCTGTGCTACCAGGTCATCACAGATGTTTCTTTGGTGTCTTAGGCTTGTTTGGATAAACACTATGTGGTATTTTCCCACTCAACTTGTGGAAAACCAGAGAAAATAACTTATGCTGACAAATAGCCAACCAAAATTGAGACCTATGGACCTTAGCCCAAGTTCCCCAATGTTTTCCACTGGGTGGCATCTGGGGGTCATTTCTGTGGTGGTGACTTTAGGGCGAGTCAAAGCCCTTTCTGGGTTTCTTGCTTTCTCAGGGCTGCTGGAGCGATGTGACTGGAAGGCGGACTTCCTTGCTGGTGTGTATTCTGTTCAGTGCCCTGGGTTATCTTATCCTCGGACTATCTACCAACATGTTCCTGTTCGCACTCGCTCGAGTCCCTGTGGGTGAGTTCTTCTGCATGTGTATTTTCCTTCCAAATAAATTGCTTACGTGTAGAGAGAGCCTCTCCCTGCTTGTCAGTGCCTCCATGACTACAGCTTATGTGAAGAGGACGTAAGGACAGTGTTGCTGGTAACTGTAACGCCCATCAGCAGCTGCTGTTGATTGAGCATTTAGCGGCAGTCGGGCTCTGCTCACTTGTGCAGAGCTACACATCTGGGATATGTCAGAGCCCCGAGCCCGCGGCATTGGCAGTGTGCTCAGCTCTGCCACGGCAGCCTGCCCACTCTCCTTCCAGTGGATCTCTCTCTGCATTTAGTCAGGAAGAGTTTGCTGAATGTCTTTGACCAGCACTATGGATGCTACTCTGTCCCTCGGAGAACTTAGAGTTTTGAAATTGGGCTTCCTGAGTTCCAGTTGAGATTGACAGCAGTAGCTGTCTCAGAACATTCTATAAATTGGGCTGTTGCTTTGTTGTGTGTGTCGGGGTGGGGGAGGGGGGCAGGGATTATGTACTGGCTTGTGGGTTAGTTTTCTGTTTCCAGACTGGTCTTCAGTGTTTCTGCCATTTTGAAATAACTTTTCATTTTGACATTTCACTAAAATATTTTGTCTGTTCTCTGAAATACCACCTGTAAGTGCTGGATCGTGAGGTGGGTGGGTAGGTAGTTACTGTGGAAACTCTTTCTTCCCTCTGTGCCTTTCTTAGTGACCAGAGCCTCGAACTTTCCATGACTCTTTCTCACCCTACTCACTAGAGCACCAACAGACTCTGCTACCTAGGTGGACAAGTCCGTCAAGTTCACCTTCCAAAATCTATGTGTGCCTTTTTGTTGACTTAAGAAAATGGTTCATGAAGGGCTTTGCTTTAAATGTGATCAGTCCTCCTAACAAGCCCCACCATCACACTCAGAATCCAACTGATAGCTCTTTCGGGTTCACATTCTTGGTTTGAGTGGCAGTGTGTCCTTCCACAGTGTAGCACAGTGCACGTTCGGTGCTAAGGCTTTTCGTACTTCTAAAGGAAGAGAGGGGAGAGATGAATAGAACCTGTATTTGTTGCAAAATGGATAGGGATTGATGTGGAGGACTATCATGTTTTTATTTAACGTGAAATGAGCCTGTTGTGAGTAGTGGTAGTTCTGTTACATGAATGTCATATTCTTTGCCAACAAGGAAAGCTATACATAAAAATTCTTTCCTGTCCGTGGAACCTCTGCAGTGTTTGGTTGTCCATAGACAAGATGGAGCTCTGGGGAGCTTCAAATGGATTCTGCTACAAATGTCAGTTGTAGCTTCAGAGCCTTGTATCCTGAACAGGTGCCTGAGGTTGAAGTGTAATAAGCACCTGGTTTTCCCCTCCTCTCTCTGTTCCCCAGCCCCACCTCTGAAAGGCAAGAGAAGGCTAGTCTGGGTTGCTCTTGAGATCCTTCACTATGGTCCTTTCACTCAGATGCGTGAGGTGACCCCCATATTGATCATTTTAAGAATAATCACAGAATTTTTGTCACAGTTCTTAGGAGGCATCCAACCCCATACTTTCTCACATTTAATGAACTACAAGGGCTGTCCAGAAAAAGATCCAGTCATTGTCAATATAATAAGAATGGTTACATGGCTGGATACTTTCTGGACAGCCTTCATGCGTCTAGAGAGAACCAGTCTTTGCAAGTTTGCTTCACAAAGAGGCTGCTTACCAGACATGTGCCCACTCTAATTTTGAGGAAAAGCTGGGACTAGAACCTGGGACTCATGTGCATAAGCACATGTAGGTAGGGAGGCACTGAGTGATGCTTCCTTCAAGGAGGTCACTGAGAAACTGTCCCATCACACTGGGAGCATTCCGGCAGACCCGCCAGTAGCATTTGTTAGGAAGACCTACTAAGTATTGATTAAAATAGTGGGCAACCTGTGTTACCAGAATCCTTCTGTCTACTTATGAATGTATTTATTCAGTGTGTGGGTGCATGCAAGCCAAACACATCAGCAGAACTATGAGGAATATAGTACTGTTGCATATTCTTTAATCTCTTATTAAGTCTTGCCACAGATTTCAATTTGTTTAGTCACTTAATTCACAGGCCTCTTGCTAGCAGAAAATAAGTTGGTATTGGTTAGATGACTATGTCATAATATTTTTAGGTTTGTCTTTACTTCCTGTCCTTTTTCCCTACTCTGTTTCTCTCCACAGCCCTTGCCACCTTCGTATATACATGCAGGCTCTGTGAGGCCAGGGACATTTGTCTTTTTCTTTCCCTCTCTGTTCTTTGCAACATGGTCAAGGTCCACCATATAGTAGTTCAGACATATAGTAGGCATGCAGAAAATGTTTATTCACTGAGTTTACGAGTAAATCTCTATATAGAACCCACCATGAATTGTACTTGGATAACAGAGAGAACTGGAGACACTGGGACGTCGTGAGGGGGGTGTGCCAACTGAGGATTCGGGAGCTTGCTTATCAGAGATAAGGTGACTGTCCAGGATTGTGGGGCTAGACCAGGAGTCCAATGACAGTGCGACGGGACTTGCAGGCCTTAGAGATTCAAAGGAAATGGAGTTCAGAACTTCATCAGAGTTAGAGGTGAAGTGCAAGGTCACAAGCAAGGTACTTCCCATCTGGAAAATGTTACAGAGCATGTTTCTTGTCCCCTTGCAGGTATTTTCAAACATACACTCTCCATTTCAAAGGCTCTGCTCTCTGATCTGGTTGCAGAGAAGGAACGGCCGTTGGTAATCGGACAGTTCAATACAGCATCTAGTGTGGGCTTCATCTTGGGCCCCATGGTTGGTGGATATCTTACTGAAATAGACGGTGGATTTTACCTAACATGCTTCATCTGTTTTTCTGTCTTCATCCTCAATGCTGGTAAGTTGCCCTTTAGTCATGAGAACAGTGTTTGGTTTAGGCATTCATACTGACCAATCTGCCCACCCTTATCTCCTTACAATTTGTTTTTCTTAGAATAGTCTGACTCATTATTCAGGAAGAAAGACCACATCATCCCCTGTGCAGTCCCCCAGGGACTCCCATCATGCTAAAACATGTGTGACTGTCACATTCTCCGGCCATAGTGGCTTTTTGGTTTACCTCACCCATGGCAGGCTTATTCCCACAGAAGGGCATTATAATTTATTCTTTCTTCTGCCTGCAACTTTCTTCCAACATTTCTTTACTGGCTCTTCTTATCATTTAAGCCTCAAATGTTTGCTTACTTGAGAGGCTTTCTCTGATCATTCTCTTTGAAATAACTACATTTCTTGATAGCACTTCAGAAATCATATTATTAATGTGCTTTCTTGCTGTCCCTGTTCCCTCCAACAGACACAATTAGAAAGTAAAGTTCACAACAGTTTCAGAATGCTTCCCACTGTCGCCCCTGCCCAGAACAGGCCAGACAGATAGCCAAAGTTCAATAATATTTGATAGATAAAAAAATTAAAATAAAATAAATAAATAAAGAATACCATACTGGACTGTGAGCTTCTTGGATGCAGGGCCAGCTGCTTGCTTAAAGTAAAGAGGGTCAGCCTCTTTGCCCAGAGGCTGTACATGGGTGACCCTTAGATAAATGTAAACAAGAGGATTCATGCTGTTCACTGTCTCTTACATTTAATGATATTCGGCTTTACTGCAGCTTTTCAAATCTTCATATTCAAGGCTGCAGGTTGAGTGGTGAATTCCATGTTCAGTGAGGGTATCAGACTCTGGAAACAACGTTTATGAGCTTAAACTAAGTCCTCATGGAACTACTTCAGGATTTTCTGCCAGAAGTTTACCCTCTCACTTCAGACAAGACAAGAGGTCTGATGGATCAGTAGGAATCTAGATAAAATGGCTTCAAGCTCATGACCAGTTGATATGACCAGGTACCTTCCTATGTAAAGAAGGTACATGAATGTGATAGCACTGGAAGTCAGAAGTCAGTGTACAGAGAACATGAGAATAGAGTTCTGTTTTGGATCCTTTATTGACAGTGCCATTTAATTTTTTTCCCTAACCCAGGGTTATCTAACCTTTTGGCTTCCCTGAGCCACTTTGGAAGAAGACTTGTCTTGAGCCACACATTAAATATACTAACAGTAACAACAGCCGATAGGCTAAAAAAAAAAAAAAAAGCAAAAAACAATCTTATAATGTTTTAAGAAAATTTACAACTTTGTGTTGGGCCACATTCAAAGTCATCCTGGGCCCCATGCAGCCCATGGGACGCAGGTTGGACAAGCTTGCCCTAACCTGTGGCTGTGAATGGGTCTGAGTCAGGGGTATGTTCATCTGCAACTATTCCCAACCACAGTGGCTTCAAGCGCTAGGGATTTATTTTCCCACTTAAGGGGGAGCAGGAGGGTGATGGGGCTGGACAGCAGGCAGTATGTCACACAAATCCTGGCCTTCCCGTGCCATGAGCACAGCGTGTGGCTCTTTTCTCATCCCACTTTGTCATACTTTCCTCCTCAACGACTCCAGCTGCTTTCCTCAACCCTTCTCCCACTGCAGCTTCTTAACTCCTTGCTCTCATCTGCCACTTTGCTAAGAAAGGCCATTCCTCTCTTTTTCTGATGATTTCTTCTGTTTTCATGGTTAAGAATTCAAACTCTAAAGTCTGACAGACCTGGGTTCAAATTCCTGCTTTTTCTCTTTTGTGTGTGTGCCTTAGGTGAATTTCCTCATCTGTAAATTGGGGTAACAAAACTCATAGACTTCTTACGACAACTATAAGAGGTTTTGCATGTAAGCAGTTTACCCCACTGCCTTGCATATGGTAAGCAGTCAATGAATGTTAGTTGCTGTCATCATTATCGTATTTATTATTATTTTAATTATGCTATTTTAATCTATAAATAACAATTCTGTCGCATTTTTATTAAGGTTCTGTGAAATGTCTAGGGTACCTTTTAAAGATAA
Organism: Craseonycteris thonglongyai; assembly: GCA_004027555.1. Taxonomy (NCBI): domain Eukaryota; kingdom Metazoa; phylum Chordata; class Mammalia; order Chiroptera; family Craseonycteridae; genus Craseonycteris; species Craseonycteris thonglongyai. The sequence goes on from PVKE010014782.1 coordinate 6,697, forward strand.
GAACAAATGAAGAGTCCAGGCCTATGTTCCCATGTGATTAGTTTTCTGGCATAAATCAGTCCCTGGCTAATAGTCTACTTCAAGTGTGTTTGGAGAAGAACCCACATGCCCAAGTGTAGTTGCTGAAAACAGCATGAAGCAGCACTGACTGGCTGGCCACAGGTCCAAGTGGCACTTAAGTGCTAAAGGCCTGAAAAACCACAGGGAAGAGCTGGGAAAGATGTCCTTGGAGAGCCAGCTTGAATTTAGTTTTAAGAAAATTTGGAACACAGGTTGGCAAGGGGGTCATTCTCCATGGATGGCATGGGAGCAGTAAAACCGGCGAGGCAGGAATGTGCTGACGTAGGGTTATCTGAACAGGGATCAGAGCTTCTGCGTGAGGTGTGTGTCAGGGCCGATGAGAATGGCACCCAGGGGTTGGAGGTGAGACTTGCAAAAGCATCTGGTGGCCCTGACTTGGAGCAGATCCAAGTAGGTGCTTTCTCACAAATTGTTGGTGTCCCTGTGTCCCACCCCACCCCCTGTGCCAAGGCTGGCTGTCTTTGTCCATAGCATCCCATACTTCCCCAACATAGCTCTCACCCTGGAACCTAATTGCCTGTTTACAAGTCCCAAACCCCCACTTAGGTTAAAGTTCCTTGGAGGCAAGGATTGTGTCGACCTGGTTTATTACTGTATTTGCAGTGCTTAGCACAAGATTCAGCATTTAGAAAATATAAACGTCCAACATTTGGATGGATGGTGTATAGTCAGAGAATTAGCAAAGTAATGAGGGAAGAATTTAGATTTGAAATGATGGGATGTAGGAAATCCTCACAGACTTTTGAGATGGAGGGGGGGGATAGTGACTATTATGTAGGAATCGATTTTTTTTTCTTAAGGTGAATAGTAGAATTCTGATATTAAAATGGCATAGAAGTAGCTGTGGGAATGCTTAAACAGTGGATTCAAAAATAGATTAGTAACTCCTAATACAGACATTTTAAAAAGTAATCTAATACCAGTAATTGTGTGTCCCTAAGAATTTAGTGCATTCAGCCTCCTTTAACAGCTCATGCCATTTTACCATTTTAATAGGTCTCGTTTGGTTGTTTCCATGGAGTGAAATCAAAAAAGTCAGCAGTACAAAGAACGGCCTGCGATTGGGTAAGAACCATGCGCTTTTGGGAAAGACAGGCTGCGAAATGCGAGAATCAAGCCCCACCCCTGGGAGCTCAGGGTGGCAGCAGACCACTAGGCTGCCGTGGATGGAAGTTGCATCCACCCTGCGCGCCATGAGAAGCCTGATATTTTCTGACATGCGGGACATATTTCTCGTGCGCTTGCTCATGGCCATGGCGATCATGCTGTACTACAGTAATTTTGTCCTGGCCCTGGAGGAACGCTTTGGGGTGAGTCCCAAGACCACCAGCTACCTCATCAGTTACAGCAGCACTCTGGGGGCCCTGGCTGGCTTTGTCCTGGGTCCCATCATGTGGCTGTATGGGCACAACTCATACAGGGTCCTGTTGCACTCTAGCACGCTCACCTTCCTTCTGCTGCTGCTCTACTCCACCACCCGCAGTATGACAGTGGTGGTCTTCTCCTCCACGCTCCTGTCTTTCTCCACTGCCATTGGCAGGACTTGCATCATGGACCTCCAGCTGACTGTGGGTGGGGTCCAGGCCAGTGGCACCCTCATTGGCATGGGGCAGTCGGTGACAGCGGTGGGCCGGGTCATCGCGCCCCTCCTCTCAGGAATTGCTCAGGAGGTGAGCCCGAGTGGCCCTCCCAGTCTGGGGGCTGCCTTAGCCTTGGTGGCTATTTTTATAATGTCACTAAACAAACCTCGCTATGGTGGTGATAAGAGTGCTAGATTAAAAAGCGAATAGAGTGGGTTTGGACAACAGGAAGGAACAAAATCTGAGGTGTGTAAGGGACAGAGGCTATGATGAGAAGTGTGCTTCATGAAGGGTGGGTGGTATAAGTGAAAAAAACTTATTTCTAAGTGGGTGTGCAGCACTCAGCTCTGCCTTTAGGTTTTGCGGGACGATCAGGAGTCAGAGCCTTGCCCAAAGGGGAAGGTACTCACCATTTGCCTAAAAGTCTCCTCTTCCCATGTGGGCCAATGAGGTTAAATCTAGCTGGGAAAGCTACCAGCTACATGAATAGCTGTGGGATAATAGCACATGACGTGTGTGAGAAAGGAAGAGACTCAAGGATTTCCCTACTAAGAATGGGTAATGCATTCATAAATGCCACTCAGCAGGGACACAGGTTTCATGTTCAGTTGTATGAGCTAAGAGGGAGCTTTCCCATCAAAATTCTAGACAGTGAAGAAGCTGCTTTATTAAAATGAGCCTGCCACTTTCTCACGTCATAACAAAGTTATAACCACTGCTTCCACCTGGGGACCTGGTTAAAAATCAGATGCCTGGCCTCTCCCCTCCGGACTGATTCCAGGGGCCTCAGTGAGGCCCAGACATCTGTTGTAGATAAGGACCACTTGTAGTTTCTCATGGAGGTAGAGAAGGGACTGAAAATACTTTTTATTAGAGTAAAACCCATAGACTAAACTCTATTTGTTCTGTTTGTTAAATTATGTAATAACGATGTGTTAAACTTTCTCCAGCTCTCAGTGTATATTATACCACATAATGTTTTATGGAAAGTAAGTCAGGTGTCATGCCTTATTAGAGAGACTACTTCTACAGTGTATTGTGTTAAAAATCATTTCCTTTCTATCACACTTGAGAACAAAAGACATGTGTCAGTCTACAGGGCCATGTTTTGATGTGCCTTTCCCTGGGCCTAGACTGAACTGCTATTTCAAAATTAGCACCAGGTAAGAGGCCTGGGGTAAGAGTTAGTGCAGGCTGGCTGGAAGGTATTGGCAGGGAACTTCCTGACTATTTGGATGACATCAATTATTAACAAAAATTATTTAGGAGCTCCCACTCTTTTCCTCACACTAACTCCCTAAGTGTACATTCCTTTTGATCCTCTTAATTAGTCCACTAGGATGTTATTCTTGCTTTCAATCTAGCACACTCATAATTCTAAGTACTATTATAACACACTAATTTGCTGTAACTTTAATACAGTACACTGTCCGTTAACTGGCAGGGAGAGTCTACTGTACTTACTAAAGCAGTAGTTTTAGAAGTTGGGTATGGGGTATATTCATATATTTATGATAAATTAAGTGTTGTAATTCTGAACTCTTCTACAAGTAGTCAGTGCTTTTGAGGAGACTGAAATATGATATACAATGGCCTCGTCCTTAAGGAGCATACCAACTAGTCATGGGGATTAGACTCACACAGACAATTAATAACCAAGGGTTTTGGCAGTGAAGTACAATTTCAGAATTTCTCCAAAGATGGTCTTTTTTTCACTCTCAGAAGTAGGCAAGTTTCTTAGAAGCTCTTAAATATAGCCATGTTTTAACTTTTGAAATGATAGCACTTTATTTTTTGAAGTTAAATAAAAGCCTATAAACTTAATGAGGCTTTACAGTTGATCAGATACATGAAAATATGGAAAACCAGAGATTGATCTTAGTATAGAGAATACAGAAACATTTTTGTGACTCTTCGCAAATGATTTTAGTATTTTGTTCATGTGATTTTTTTTTTTTACATAAGTATTTTCTTACAGCTCCTACTAAATAGTCTAATGTATTGCTGCTATTCAAGGTGTGTGTGGTGGGACCAGCAGCGTCAGGCACTGACGCCCCACCTCACACCTGCTGGGGGCCATTTTCACAAGATACCCCACTACTTTGTATACACAGTAAAGTTTGAAAACCACTGCTACAGTGGACAGTATTTGTACAGTTTATGGAATATGATCTCAGGGAAATTAAATCTGTTCAGTTAAAGATGGTGCTTTTTGTAATTCTCATAACTTCTGTAATGCTTTCCGAAGTATTAGGTTGAGCCACATGAAATTGCCATTTTTATAAGTCAAAAATATCTGCGGTTTCATATGGTTCAACTTAATAGTATACGGAATCTTACTTTAGAGGCATTGAACTTGCCTGAAAAGCTTATAAATATGCCAGCCATAACTGGTAAGTACTGTGAAAACGCCTCGGGTCTTGGGGTTCTAGAGGGCTTGGCCTTTTCTGCAGAGTGACAGTATACCTGTGCCTTCATGTCCAGAGGGCTACTCAGAATCCAGAAAGGGAGCCAGGCGTGCCTGGCCATGCGAGAAGCCTGTGCAGGTCTCTAAGCCCCAACCTTCTGCCCCTCTGGAGCAATGAGGTCTGGCAGGGGTTAATGCCTGGAGCAAACAGAAGGGGCTAGAATAGGGGGTTTTCTACCTTGGCTGCACAGTAGTCAGCTGATGCCCAGAGCATGCCCTAGCCCAGGGAACCAGGCTCGGAAGTGCCTGGTGTTTTTAATGCACACCCAGAATGGAGAATCACGGGACTTGGCCTGAAGGGGCTCACCTACCACACTCAAGGGTGAGCTTTTATTCCGAAAGACATTGAAGAATTCACGCTGGAGAGTGCTCAGCAGGCCTTCGTATTTTAGAAAGATCCATCCTGTGTCTGCAGCAAGGGGTCCAAGAAAGGAGCAGTGTGTGGACTTGGGGCAGTAATCCAGTGGATCATGAGGAGAGGTGTCCTGGGCACTGAGGAAGCAGGTAGGGGGCAAGATCCTCAGGCCTGGTGACTGTCCGGGTGTAGTCTCAGGGAGATTCCACGAGGGGCTGGAATCAGGGGTCTGGTCTGGGCCTTTAAGAAGACTTAAAATGATCACCACAGATCCAGTCACGATGGTGTATATCGGAGGGCTGTCCAGAAAAAATCCAGCCATAAATGCTTCTATGGCTGGATACATTCCAGACAGCCCTCATATAATTCAGGTCTTGGAACAAGGTGATGGATTGAAAAAAACGATTTTTCAGTCCTAAATGTGTTTTCCTGACGCACTTGCCAGTTACATGGTAATCATTTTCTTTAATAATAAAATCTCTTTAAAAATGTAATGCCGTGTAATTGTAATAAATCATAATTTTTAGAAGCCATTGTGTCCTGATGTATATTTTAAGGGTCCTAAAATGCTTGAAAATTCTAAACAACAAGTCTTTGTCTTTTACTACCACATACTAATACCAAATATATACATAATCTGAAATTTAGTCTACCCTGATGTTAAGCAGATAATTTCAAGATAACATTATCATGCTAGGATTTATGTATTCAAATGCTCTTACTTTAAAACAATTTTTTTTTTAACTTTAGATCTCGTTTTTCCCAGATTGCCTAAACTCGCCATTCTACAGATAGCTGTCTGAAAACAATAAAAACAAAATTTTTATTTTCTAATTCACTTTTGTATGTAAGAAATGGTGCTAATTCTTACTTTGAAATTGGATGCTCACAAACCACTGGTTTTCCTCTAGGCTCTAGGGGAAAGATACTTATATTAAGGAAGGACTGTCAATTACCACTCAAGTTATGTAGCATAAAAGTGGGCAGGACGCATCTTGTTATAACACAGTATGGTATTTTGATCACTCTTGATTTAAACTATGCTACAATTGATAAACGTCCTTTTGCCCAAGCATACACAGTGGAAGAAGAAAAGCAGTTAAGGTGATGCTGGGATGGCTCAGCGGGTTTAGTGCTTGCCTTGTAGCCGCAGGGTCTGGGGATCGAGTCCCAACCCCGGCCCCTGTGGACCCATGTGCTGAACTAGGGCGAGCTTTCCACATGGGAGGCCCCCAGTTCAGTTCCCGCCCTGCATCTGCCTGTGTGGAATAAAACTATGTCAAAACTGATGATGTATGGCTGTGGGGACTGCTCTGGGCCCTCCCCTGTCTCTGTCTCTCTGTCAAATAATAAAATAAAACTTTTTTTTTTAAAGTAGTTAAAATATCTGTTAATAGTTGGTAGTTTACAATGTGGGGTAAGAGATGGTCTGTCTTCAGTCTTTATCAAAGAATCTCCCATTTTGAACAGCTTCACTCAGGTTCTTATCCAGGCTGAAGGTACTTCTTCCTGTGAGAGCTTACCTACCAAAACCTATCCTGAGTTTGCTTAATGAAATTGAAACCACAGGAAATGCCCCCAGTGAACCTAATGTAGTAAACGTGTGCTGCTGTGGGCTGGGGCCTGGCCCTGTGCATCTGCACGCACGGTAGGGGTCTTCGCTCTGTGCTGGCCTTTGTCTGTGCTATGGGCCGAAGCACTGGCCAGGGCATCATGAAGTTAGACTTTGGACAAATGCCTGGCTGTGCTGTCATGAACCAGGGTGAGCACTTCCCTCTGGTCACCTTCTATGCACCTTCACGTGTCATCTTTTTGGGATGAACAACACACTAAAATATGCCAACCTGTACCTGCCATTCAAAATCACTTTCTAGCTAAAGGTAAGAACTTAAACTAGATGCCCCAACACTAAGAGGTAATTATGGAAGCAAATACATTTAACTATTTTGATCAGGTGCCCAAAACTAAATGCTATAAAAACCTAAAATTATTTGTATAACTTTAAGTATCATTTGGTAGAATTGTTGGCATTAACCTAACTTATTGTTTGGGTTGGCTTGAGAAGGCAGCATTAGTAATATTTCATATCATTTGTTATCTTTGAGACAAGAATCTACTTATATATACAAAATTAATGAATCAATTCTTTGTTCCTCGAATCAAGTTTCCTAACACAGTAACAGCTTTAGCTTAGTTTGAGATATGAAACTAAAATAATTGAAATTGTTAATACTCTTAAATTCTTACCATTTATGAGTTCCAGCTATCATGATCCTATTTGGTATAAATGAGTTGGGTTTTATATATAAATATAAAAATTGGAATTTCTGATGTCTGTCCTAGTTTCATTTGATATTTTATTCATAAGTGATGAAATATTCTCGTGATTTAATATTTAAATTTTTGAACATTTCACAAGACTCTGAAAAAAAAATTTTGTCAATATATACATGTGTATATACCGTATTTTCCGGCGTATAAGACGACCCCCTAATTTTACAGTTAAAACATAGGTTTAGGCCTATATTCGCTGTATAAGACTACCCCCCACTTCCGAGGCTGTAGTCTTATACAGCGAATATAGGCCTAAACCTATGTTTTAATTGTAAAATTAGGGGGTTGTCTTATACACCCGGTCGTCTTATACACCGGAAAATACGGTATGTATATATAAAATGTGTTTAACAAGCTAAGTTACCAATACTGGGTGTAGAGAGCCTTATTTACATTACAAATTTAGTTACCACTTGTACTTATAACTCAACAGGACCCAAGTAAATAAAAATGGAGAAAAAACATTTGAATATTTAATTCAAGGCATTTTGTTACAGTAATAAAAAACAGAAAACAATCACCAATGGTATGTCTGGCATTTTGCCTACTTGGCATCTCATGGAGGGACATTTCTACACTCTACAATGATAATGGCTCTTCATAAATCCTCTGTGATTTACTGAAAGGTCCTGAAGTAAGAGCCTAACCATTCAAAATAATAAGCTGTGTCTACTGAAAATAGTACAGTACATATGTTAACGCTACAAAGGGAAACTCACTCCCTGACCATACAGGTAAAAGAACTGACCCACAATTTATTAACTAGTCTTAGAGGTAGTAAAATAGAATTTTATTTGAAAAAAAATGGGGAACATTTACAAAACAAAAGGAATCAGAAAACTGTGCAAATGCAACCATAAAGAAGACAGTCTAGTGCTTCCTTTGGCAGCACATATACTAAAGAAAAAGACTTTCTAAACTAATCATGTGGGGGTTTTGTCTACACCTCTGCAGTGGCTGACCCTGTCTGAGGGTGTCAGCCATGTGTCAAGTAGAGGGTATTGGAAAGAATTTTGAAGGGAAGTGTTATCTCTTTGACAAAGAGTTCTGGAGACTGCCAGGCAGCAGTTACCCAAAGGAAGCTCTCACTTGCCTTACAAGTGAGTTTGAAAAAAGGACCTGATTAAAACGTAGGATATAAAGTACCAGCAAACTACATGTTTTGCTCTAAAAGTAAAAAGACTAACTAAAAACTCCAGATCACCTAATGGTTTAGTAGTCATGAGTTGCCCTTGTTCAAGCTGAGGAAGGAAATCAACATACAGTAGTCGGGCCTCCGCAGATCATACCAAGAGCTACTTAAACCAGACAAGAAATCTCTTTAATCACTAAAGAATAAAGTCAAGTGTGAACCTGGAACTAGTAAATTACAGTTCTCCTAATTGATGAAATGCCAGTTTAACATAAACATGATGTGCAGTGCAACAAATGTAGAACATGCTGAGACATAATAAATACCTGTGCTTTTTTGTGATTTTTATATAAATAAATATCCCCCTCTCCCAGGTAGAATGGCATACCCCCCACTACAAAGCTTAGCAAAAACTGAAGGAAATTTCAGCCCAGGAAATTTGGGAGGCATATACATAAAACATACGTTTTTAAAAGTATTAGATCTCATGGGCCAAATTCTAATTGTTCACTAAGGCATAACTGTTCCCAATAGTTGGCCCTTAGAATTAGATATAAAGAAAAAGTCTTGACTTTTCACTTACAAGCAGTTCGAATTAAATTTGTTATAACAAATACCAAAGACCCATTAACATTCTTTGTAGTCCTGTTGGAACTTTGGTTGTTGAAAATCTTTCTGTATTACTAAAATTTAGACTGTTACGATATTCAGTTAAAGAGTTTCAACTCCATACTCTTCATCAATAGTGTGTAGAAGTTAATAATTTTATAAAGAAGAAAGTAAAAAAAAAAGCTAAATGAAGTCAAATTTATTTTTCATTGCTTTTATCATTCAACAAATAAAAACACATTTACACTGATAATGAAGATAAAATGACATGTGTTTCCCTTTTTTGAAATCCATGCAATGTCATCCCTTTATCTGACTTTTTAATAAGTAAAAGCTGAATTTGGTCTGCCTGCTAAAGTGTTAAATTTTTTTAATTTTTTTCTCCTTCAATTTCAGAAAGTTAGACACCTTATAAAATTTATTAATATAGAACACAAGGAAAACTAAGAAAATTGATTTTTAAGGTTATTTTCCACTTAAATCTTTCTTTTCAAACTTCATAAACTGACTTCTTAAAATGTACTCTTGGCATTCTCAAAAATATACATCACATCTCTTGAATCATATTCCTATAATAAAATTCTAAAGTAAAAGTTTTAATTTCTCTTCAGCAGATGAATTACATATTTTTATATAAATATTTTCACTTTAAATTAAAGGTTTTTGGCACAGAGTCCCAAGCCTGCAGTTTTCAAATTGTGTCTATACTGCTTTCCACAGACCAACCTGAGAGTGTTTGGGAAGGAACCTGTGCTCTTTGCGAGCTAATATCTTGCATCTACTCCCTCCCCTCTGTCTCACATCCAACAATCTAGCAGCATTCCAAGACTTTAGAATGTGAGAAAAAAGGCCAGAAGATTTACTTTTCCGTGGCAGTGAGAGTAGAAGAAGGGGATAGAAAACCACAACCAAGGGTTTCTACCGGTAAGTACTGCATCTTTTGTTTAATTTATCCGTTTTCCACCCATAATAGGGTGGTCACTTGTATCCTTCGTTGTGTCTCTAATGTGAGTCCACAGAACTACGTATGTGGCTTCATTTTATACCTAAACCCAGAGCTTTAGAACCTTGTTGCAGTCAATTTTTAAAGAGGAGTTTTTCAGAAAAATAGTAAATGACAGGCCAATAAAATCTATAATTTAAGACAGATATTCAAACCATCTTTAATAATAATTTTCCACTGCTTATCTTTCTGGTGTACTTTTAAAAAGTACTATACTCAGATGAATAGACTCCATTTTTATATGAAGAACTGGAGTTACTACTTTATTGAGGGGGTAGGGAAGGTAACAAGTTTACAGAGTAGTGCAAAAGAATAGAACTCCCACTTTCTCCAAAGTGCTTTCTGAATAATATTCAAAACCTGAACCCTCACCAATCCATTAAACATTGGAATACTGTTCATGTAAACTTTCCATCTCATCTGCTTAGAGCCTCTGACCTGGGTTCAAAGTTCTCAAATGTTCTACAGAAAAACCCTGGAGCAGGTGGTAGGTCGTACATGGGCATGAACCTGAATCTCCTGCAGCGTCCTCCCAGGACTGTCCACTATAAAACCTGCCAATTCGTGATCAGCAGTGCTGCTCTGTCTCTCCACACACCACGTGAGGCCCACACAGTGGAGCTCACGCAAAGCTGCCACCATGTTGGTCACACACCAAAAGCTGGTGTCACCCGCACAGCCTTTCCCTTTGCACCATTTAAACATGAAGAGGAGATGGAATCTATATATCACCTCTAGCAAACGGTAGAATGAGGAACAAATTAAATGTCAGCTGACTCTCCTTATTGCATAGGAGGAGCAGGCCCTCTATTGGGCACTCTGGGAGCCAGGCCACCTCACCTGCTTATGGACTCCGATCGTCTTCCCCACTTTGAGTCACTGGGTGTCTCTGCTCAGTGCCATGTTCTTGCTTTACCAACTGGTCGTGAGCTCCACTCGCAGCTGATGGCCCACCCACCTCCAGGACTGCCCTTTACACCTTGGGAAGATGTTCTGAGTATTTTTAGTGCCACTTAAAAACTGATTACAGATATACATGTTTTTTATAAATAATATTTGAGGTGTGTGTATATATTAAAATTTTCACCAACAAGGGTGTGTTAAAATTTTCAAGTTCTGTCATTCAAGTTCAATAGAGGCACACGTATTTTTTCTTTTTAGGCCTACAAAGACTACAACAGCTAGCAAAAAGTCATAAAAGATATTTTGGGGACTGTTTTTCTTTGATTTTCCTCTTCTTGGGATAAGCAATCATCCCATTAATCAATGGTGTGACTCTATCACCGGAAGAAAGGATGTAGAACCACAGGTTTTAAATGAATTGCATCACTGTGTCAAGTTTTAGGGTAACAAGCACAACTGTGCTGGGTCAGTCGCCCTCCCATCTCCCCACCCCAGGTTGGCTGTGGCCATTTCCCTTAAGGCTTCTCATTCCCAAAGCGGGCTTTCTGACTTCCGGGTTCTGATGCCCTTCGGACCAGCCTGGGTGGTGGCTTCGGTCTGTTGCCTTCAGTCACACTGTCTTCCCGCAGGAGGCCAAGCTGGGCTCTGGACAGAAGGGGCTGCCGGAGCATGCCCGGGGTCTGCGTGACCCCCTCTTTGCTGTGGGGAGCTGGGGGACTGCAGGGCTGCCCTTGGCCGGAATCAACATCTACCTCGTTCTTCCATTCCATCCTGTAGGACTGGGGGCCTTTCTTTGAAAACTGTTCTGGCAGGAAACGTCTCGCTCGGGGCTTCAAATTGAGGACAGTGGTCCCAGCATCTGTGTCTGAGTCGCTGCTATTGCCACCTACCACAGAACAAAGGAAGGACAGCATTCAGGAAGAAACTGTGACAAGTACCTCACAGTACATTTGTGGGTCAGCCACTGCTTTGCCCTCAGGGTGGGCAGGATGTTAGAGAGATCCCTCTGGATCTAGCTAAGAAATCTGCACATGTTGTGTGATTTCCACGACACTCATTCCACAAGTGTCTATTTGTACTGACTTTGAAGAGCTTACTGTATGCCAGGCACTGTTCTCAGCACTTCTGTATACATTAACCTACTCATCCTCCAAATCCCCCACGTTACAGATGAAGTAACTGAGACTCAAAGGGGATCCGTAAGAGGTGGAGCTAGGATTTAAGTTGAGACCCCGTGCAGCGGTGGCCGTGTGCGCACATGCTCCGTGGGAGCTATCCCAGCAGGCTCAGCTCAGGGTCTAGCACACAGGAAGGCACCAAGAATGAACTATTATGAAGATGCTTGTCTTGATCCAGAATCTCATATACAGCCTTGTTCATTTTCTTTATATTTTTTTACAACTTCAAAACACCAATATGCACTTTCCAAATAAAGGGAGGAGGCATGATGAGAACCAGCTCATGGTCAAAAATTCAGCTCCTAGACTACATGAGTAGAATAGCCCTTAGGACACTCGCTCAGGGAGCCGAGACTTTTTGATGGACGTGCAGTGATAGCATGGCCCACTGTTCTAAATATCCAGTGTTCCCTTTTCCTGCCTTCTCATTTTTCACCTCACTCTCCATCACAAGACTTTGGTCTTCTTGGTTAATTAAATAAACAAGCAAAAAAAAGGGGGCGGGGGGCATTATTATTACATCATCTACTGTAATAACATGGTATCTTGACATATTTCTCCTGGGGTTTCACAGAAAATGGCTTGGAGACTACATAAAAATTTTCATAGAATAAAGGGATATTAGACTTTAGGTCAAAGCATAACAATTATATCCAGAAGTAAAATATATGGCTGTATTTATGAAAATATATTGGAATTACTATAAATATTTAACTACACCTTTAAGATTTATGACTTTCTGTTTACCTGCTCACTGACCATATTTGCTTTTGCTATATCAAATGGAATCATTATGGAAAATCACTGATTGAATTATTTATAATGTGCACAGAACTCCTTTCAAAAAAGGTTGCAATGCCAATAAAAGCTCACCATGTTGTTATTTTAGATTTGCAAACTCTTGAACTCATGATTAACTAAGATGAATAGGAACATCTTTTTATTCTATAAACACCAGTAAATAAGTTTTAAGTCTTTCTGCTCTAATTATATTCATTACCTGCATTAGGAATATTCTTTTTCTTTTGTAGCTTTTCTGGAAGCTTTGTATTTTTTGGTAAGGACAAGTATCGGGAGGTCGAAGTGGAAGCCTGTAAAAGAAGCAGAAAATCATATTTAGAATATGCAGATATTATTTATTTTGATATACAGGTATCATTTATTTTGCCTTGTGGAAAAATTAAAAATTTAGTTTATAATTCCAAAAGTACTTTGTGAGGAGCTTTAGGGATGAAGAATAAAGTTCCAAGCAATAATTATTTAATTTAAAATAACTACACCTATTCTATAATATAATAGAAATCAGGAGTAAAAAAAATGGACATAAAGTGGGACCATTAGAAATAAGATGTGAAAACTTTGGGTTTTCTTAAAAAAAGGTTACTGAACCACATACTTATGACAGTATTACTGAAAAAAACTTAGTACCTATATGTATGGGGAAGAAGATACATTTAAAATGTGGCACATTTTAGTTCTTTATTTTAGTAAGTCTTGAAAATGATAAAACAAAAAGTATTGCTACAGCTAATTTGCTGACATTTCCAATGCCACAGATTCTCATTTCTTTAAACTTTCAATCAATGCTGCCAGATTTTACATATAAAAAAGATAATCTTGTTCACGAACAAAATTTTGAACTCTGACATCCAAATATAGATTACTTTTAAAAATAAGATGCATGCCTGCTGTGTTAAATTAGGGAATCATAATATCTTTTCTAAATGGCTTTTCTAATCTGTTGGCAATACACTGCACCAAGTGAAATGCTGAGCAAACTACCCTGTGAACTCACTCCCCAGCCACTGTGGCCTTCTTGAAGTCAGCACAGGTGGGCTTGCAACCTCTCCCTGGAAAGTTCAAACATTGCTTTGCAAATGAAGCCTGGCTCAGCCATTCTGTTTCAAATAATAACTTTCCTGGCCCTCCCCTATACTTTTTAAGTTAAACAAAAATTTTTTTTCCATAGCCTATAGCCTTCTTTCTAAGTAGGATGACCAGACATCTATTTTAAACAGGACAGAAAACAATGGTACTGTCCCATTTCAAGTGGTACACATGGTCAGCCTACTGACACCTTGAAATTGGTCCAGGGAGACTAGGCTGACCATATGTCTGTACCATTTGAAACGGGACAGTACCATTGTTTTCTGTCCTATTTAAAACAGGACATCTGGTCAGCCTATTTCTAACAGATACTTTGCTTATTCTATTGCTAACCATCTTCTCCCCTACTAGAGTATGAATGCTACACGCATAAAAATCTTTCAGTTTGTTCACCAGTGAATTGCAAGTGACTAAGAGCAGTGCCTGGAACATAAAAGGTGTTCGAGAAACATCTAAAAGACAGTAATTAACTCCATCCCCGAATTCCTGGGACTCAGCCCTCAGCAGAGCTTCCAGGACAGCTGCTGGTTCAGCTCTTGGGATCCTTGTGCAAACTCCAGTTACCCTGCGCTCCCGGTTCAGGCTGCTGTCTTTCCTGATGCTTTCCCGCAAACTGTGCCTGCGGCGGATCAGAATCTCCTTGGCTTGTCTTTCACTCGTGTCAGCCGTCAGATTGTGTCTGTTGTATGATAAAGTCTGAAATGAAAAACACAAGTGACATTTCACAAAAACAACAACAAAACAAAACAAAAACACAACGGATCACCACCCCAGAAATTCCAAAACTTTACTAAGTTTCTTTGCACCTCAGCTGGGTAATTACCGGTAACAACAAACGTGCATAGGGGGAAAAGTATGAAGGTTAGAACATGCTTTCAAATTTGGAAACTATTCCTCTTCTAAGAAAAGCTAATGGATACATTTTTTTTTTCATCAGAAATTGTGATTTTTATAAATGAGAAAATGAGAACAATGATTGAATTCATCAGGTTGTTTTTTCTACCTTGAAGTACCTTTTATGTATTTACCCATCATTAGCAGCTAGGGACAAAAAACACAAATCATACACGCTCTGTTGAACAAGAATTACAGGTATAAAAACAAGCACTTTGAGCCACTTGGTGCCCTGTGCTTTTTGATCGACTTAGGAAAATTTCTTGTCAGCTGCGGTGTCAAATTGGGAAGCTGGTGCCATTTCCAGCAATGATCATGACCTACTATTTGAAGCAGTAAAATGTCTCAACAAGGGCTGTACATGGCACACATTTTTAGTTTTAAAAGCTATATACAAATGTTTCCTATGACAACTTATAGTTCATAATTAAGTTCATTTTCTGATAGAATTAACGTATACTTGGGAATATCCCTGTGTCTCGATTATATGAGGCCTAGTAGAGATACGCAAAAGTAATATAGAACAGAGGTCAATTCCAGTCTTGAGAAATGTACTATATAGTGGGTTCCTAAGGCTAACAAAAGAATACAAAATTGTGAAATTAATTGCTGAGCGTCTGTGGTACAGCACAAGCTCTAAGTGCTAACCCATTTAAAGACAGAGTTGGGAATACTATGGAAGGTATTGCCAGAGAACTTTACAAACTGGAGGACCAGCTGAGCTGACAGGAAGCAGCAGAGAGACAGGAAAAGCCGGCCAAAGAATGAAGACAAAAACCTGTACTCCACAGGGGCTTGGGGTGGGTGGGTAAGGGAGGCATGGAAATAAGGTTGGCTAAAGTGGAACATGGAAATACAGATCCCAAATTCTGAAAGAACTGTTTAGCCTGGAATAGGCTTGAATATTGTTTTTTCATTTTAAATAGGAGAACACTGCTATTAAAAGGTGTTTTAGGGAAAAAGGTAGGGCAATAGTAATGTAGGATAGAATGGGGACAACCTTTGAGAATAGCTAAGAAGCTATAGAGATGACCCTGACATGAGCAAAGAGGACTCCTGACAAGATATATACAAGGACAGTCTGGGAAAAAAATGCAGATCCAGGAGTCCAGAGGAGAGTGGTATCCTTACAAGACAGCACGCTGTGAAACAGTCTGAGAAAAGACAAAATGCCTAATGTGGGACCTCGGGGGTTGGAGTAACAGTGGGGAAATATACACTATAATTACATAGCACAAAATCAGAAGGCATATTTTTAGTCAGAAACAAGTAGATATTTTGCTAAATAAATTCTCACTCGCTGACGAATTTGATAGAGATTTCTTGATAATATTTCTCGAATTTCATCCATTTCACCAGGTGTGAGCTTCCTTATTTTTTCTTCACGACAGTCACTGTTAAGAAAGTTTAGAAAAACGATTTTACTATTCAACAAATATTGTAATCAATTTTCTTTCTCAGAGCTACAATACCATTATTAAAAAACAAACAAAAAAACCCTTAGTTTAATGAATAATACTTAGAAATAATTAAGTATTTTAAAATAATTCAAAATTCTAAGACTTATTTCAGTGTCAAAATTATTCAGGACAAGTTTAACCATGCATGTGTTTTCAAAGTCTGTTTATGTAATTATTTTATTTAAGGAAGATAAATTATAGTAGCTTATAATGCTATCACTTTATTCTTTCTAATACTCCATAAGTAAAGTGATATAAAATTGTTTTTTTTTTCCAACAGAAATTTAATTAGGTATATTTTGCTGTTATGGTCTGGGCTTTTAAATACTTCATTAGATATCTTTGCAAAGACACCATTTATAATATGGATGTATAAATAATCTTCATTATTCAGGAATTTCGTATTTGCAAATTCACCTACTCACTAGAATTTACTTATGAACATGTTATCAATACTCATGGCACTTTTCCCAGTCATTTACAGATATGTGCAAAGTGGGAAAAATTTTGAATTGATCAACATGCGGGTTCTCAAATGAGGTTGAACACAGCAATGCTTTTGTCTTCTTGGTTCAGCTCTTGCACTGTTAAAAAAAAACCTTTTCATGGTCTGTCTAGTGTCACATTTCCCACATTTTTTGTACTTTTTGTTGGTTATTTTGCTGTTTTAAATGGCCCCTGAGTATAGTTCTATGGCTTTCCTATGTGCCATAAAGCTATGATGGGTTCCAGAGAAAATCTGTGTTAAATAAACATTATTCAAGGATAAGCTATGTTAGCCACAAGTTCAATACTAATGAAACAACAATACATATTAATTAAGGTGCCTTTAAACAGAAGCATACATAAAATAAGATTATATATTGATTGGCTGATGAGCACATTGGGATGAGGCTCCCAGGCACCTAGATCTGTATTTCCCCAGGAGCAGTGGCTGAATATTTGCAAATCAGTGTACGGAGCAACTTTATAGAACGTGAATGTGGCAAACAATGAGAACTGACTGTATTCACGTAGTTTTACTCTAACTTCTTCAAAAAGACTTTGAAGGGGCCTACACAAATAGATAGTACAATAAAATAAATAAGGTAAATTTAAAAAAAAACAAATTAAAACTGGGACAGTTAATATATATAAATGCTCACAGAAGATGAGCCAAGGGTACACCAGTTAAAGAGCATAGTTCTATATTCTTTTTAAATGCAAACTTGCTGTTACTGTAAACCAACCACAATGATAATTACTGGGGTACAAAAACCTACATGAAATGGGTAATGGATACACATGAAGCAACACAGAAATTCAAGTTTTCATCAGGACAGACTTTTCTAGATTTAGATGATTCATTTTTGCCTCAACCTCAATTGCTCAGATGCTTTTTTTAAGAAGCATCTTTTTAGACTGAGGCATTGTTGTTTAAATAGCTGTCCAGCTTCCAGTCAGATTTTCTTGGTCAGCAAAGTTAATTCACAGAATTTCAGAATCAGAATGAACAAATAAGGTCATAAATAACAACCTTTTTGGTATCTGATTTTCCTAAATAATGTTTCAATTAAGTTTTCACCAAAAAGTGTTAGCATAACTCCAGTGAAAAGTGCACCACTACCTCGTTTATACTTAAAATGTCCACTATAATTATGAACTTGTGGATTTCTGTGGGTGGTTCCATCAAGTTTTGGTTTATATATTTTGAGGCTATGCTTTTATTTGTCTGCTAATTTTGACTTATGTCTTCTTATAGAATTGAAGCTTTGTCATTATAAAATGTATTTCTTCATCTCTAATAACATTTTTTTTCTACAATACTTACATTGTATGGTAATAATATAATTACACAAATTTTCTTTTATTTATTGCTTTAACAGTATACCTTTTTTTTTCAACTTTTTGTTTGTAACCTTCCTATACCCTTACATATAATGTCTTTAAACATTAGTCATGGGGGAAGCTGGGATGGCTCAGTGGGTTAAGCGCTCACTTTGCAGCGCCGGAGACCGAGGATCGAATCCCGGCCCCGGCCCGTGCGGACCATATGCTGAACTGGGGAGTTCCACCAGTTCAGTTCTCTCTCTATCTCTGTATCTCTCTCTCTCTGTCAAAAACAATAAAATAAATAAATAAATAAATCTTTAAACATTAGTTGTGTATTTTTATCCATTCTGTTTCCCGATCATTTCTCCCTTTTAAATGGAGTAAGTTTATATTGAACATAATTACCTTTGGATTTATTCTCTTACTATTTGCATTCTATTTGTTCCATATGTTTTATGATTGTTTTTTTCTACTTTGTTGCCTTTTTTAACATTTATTTTATTTTGGTATTTCATTTCTCTTTTCTGTTGGCTTACTATTCTATTTATTTACTTACTTATTTATTTACTAGTGGTTACCTGGGATTACAACATTAATCGTTGACTTACTGAAGTCCAACATACATTTATTTTTACCATGTTCCAGACAATGCAAGGTCCTTTGAACACAATAACACCACTCAGCTCCCTCTCAATTTATGACCTATTAGTTTTGCTAGTTTTAATTGCTATATAAAATCCCACAAATATTATTTTATGCAATAAATATTCATTTAAATTTTATAAGTATTTACCATTTCCATTGTTTTAATTCCTTTCTTCATCTGAAAATTTCTCTATGAGATTCTCTTCCTTCTGTCTATAATCCTCTACCATTGACTTTAGTGTGACCGTTTTTATTTGTCTGAAAATGTTTTTATTCTATGTTTTCAAAAAGTATTTTAGCAGGAGATAAAACTCTTGGTGATTAGTACTTTAAGAATTATGACAATAGGAATGATTTCCACTGCTTTTGGAGAAAGATACTTGTCAATTTTTTTTTTCCTTTTGAAGAAAAAGCCTTTTTTTTTTCTGAGTATGTTTAAATTTTTCTCTTTGTGTTTTTGATTTTAGTAGTTTTTACTATTATGTACCTACTTTTAGTTTACTTGAAATTGCTTGAGTTTGTCAAAGTTTATGTCTTTTATCTGTTTGGGGCAATCAATAGTTATTTTGTCATAAAATAGTGCTTCTACCGATTTCTCTCTCATCTCCTGAAACTTTTCACCATATCCTGTATGTTTCTTAGTTTCTTTTCCATATTTTTCATCTTTTGTTTTTTCATTTTGTGCTTCATTCTGATTATTTTCTTTTGTCCTATCTTCCAATAATTAATTCTTTCTTCAGCTGCATCTAATCTGCTTTTACACCTATCAAATGAGAACCTAAATTTAGTTACTTTATTTTTAAGACAAATATTATACTAAGATATTTTTATTTATATGGTCTCCATGACAATGCCAAAAATGGCAAGTGAGTTTTCTTTCCTTAAACATATTTTTATTTTAAAGTCCCTATCTGGTAACTTAATTATCTGAATCCCCTTTGTACCTATTTCTACTCTGCTGTTGTTTATCTTTTTATCAGTGTTTTCAGTCACATTCTGTTGTCTATTAATTTTATTTTGATTAGTTGCTAGACATTATATATGGAAAATCATTGTGGTAGTTTAAGACTCTTTACAATCTTGTTTCCTTCCATAGAAGATTTAAGTTTCCTTCTCTCAAGCAGCTGGGATAGGGGTAACATCAATCTAATATGATTTAAACCAAAAGCTTGTCCAACCTGCAGCCCACAGGCCACACGCAGCACAGAACAACTTTGCAGCCCAAACAAATTCGTAAACTTTCTTAAAACATTATTAGGTTATTTTTGCAATTTTTAAAAGCTCATTAGCTATCATTAGTGTTAGTATATTTTATGTGTGGCCCAAGACAATTTTTATTCTTCTAATGTGGCCCTGGGAAGCCAAAAGGTTGGATAACCCTGACTTAAACAATTGCAGAGAATTCTAGATTGAATTTCTTTTCTTTGGGGGGTAAGGTATAGAATTCTGTGGTAACAACCAATGGATGAGTATTAAGAGTTTTTCCTTCTTGGTAGGTCCTGAAATCCTATTTTATTCTCTTAGACCAATCAGTCTGTCAAAACCTCTATTTCAGACTTTTACACAGTCGGACACCTTCTCTCTAATATAGGGAAAAAATAGCACCAAATGCCAGTTCCATCTTCTAGGACTTCCCTCTTCTATTGACCCTTGGCTAAAAGTATCCCTCATAGCATGTATACTCTCAAACAAATTTTTAAAATATATTTTGTACTATTTCTTTACTTGTTCTCAGAAGATGGTTTGGTCTAGAACACTCTGTCCATTATTGTCAGAAATACAACTATTTATTATCTCCCTTCTGGCTTCTACTTTCCTCTAGAGGACATATTTCAGGAGAGATATGATAGACAATACAGCACTCATTTATTCAATTATGCAGCTAGCTATTAATTTTGTTACTTAGTTTCCTAACCCTAAATATTTGCCTTTACTCTGCTTAGTACCAGCTTCAAAATGAACTGTGAACATGGAGTAAAACAGATTTCTTTCTTCTGTGACCACAAAGACAATGGCTCTCCTCTGGAGAAGCTAGATAATTAAATGATTATTTGCTTCACTTGCAAATGGATAGTGCATAAGAAAGAAGGTGAAATAATAAAGCTAGAGGGTAACTTAAGGATCAAGTCTAGCTCCATTTTCTACTTGAAAAAACTCAATCCCAGGGAAATTAATGGACCAGTTTAAGGTCACACAGAGTTTTATTTGCAGAGTGGGACCATAAATCAGCCATTCTGCTCAATCCACTACTATTTATAATGCAATATGACGTCTTTACCTCCAAGCCATTCTGATCACTATTTCTTTTTATTCTGGATTGTGTAAACTCCCATATTTTTTATAGGGAACTTAAGAGTCCCAGTAAAAATCATAGTTTATATAGGTGGGTGTGATTTGGAGCTTCCTCTGTCATTCTGACTCTCCCACAGACAGCATATTAATTAGCTGGCATTTAGTTTAAAAGAGCTGCAGCTCATCAGTAAAAGAAGAACCCAGCAAAACCTGTAACTTTTTGTCATTTTCGTGATGCAAAAGGCATGATGCTTACATGATGACATAACCTCATTTACTAGCTAAGTATTTACTGTTCTGCTACTGATTTGCTCTAAGATTTTGGGTGAGTCACTTCACAAATCTGAGTATTCATTTTCTCATGTTTAAAATTAAGGAGATAGATTAGGTCAGTGGATTTTAATCCTGGCTACATCTTAGAAACATCTGAAGAATTTGTAAAGATATCTATACCTGCTTCGTGATACCAGAGATTCTCATTTTATTGGTCTTGGTATCTGTATTACTTAAAAACTCCCAAACTGTTTCTAATGTGCAGCCTTGGTTAAGAACCACTGCACTCGAAGATCACTAATGTTCTTTCCAAGCCTTAAAATATGATTCTGGGGGAAGCTGGGATGGCTCAGTGGGTTAAGCGCTTGTTTTGCAGCCCCAGAGACTGAGGATCAAATCCTGGCTCTGGCTCATGCGGAGCCATATGCTGAACTGGGGTGTGCCCTCAGTTCAGTTCTTGCCGGGGCCTATGCAGGAGGCTTCCGGTCCAGTTCCTGCCCTGCGCAGCCCCACGCCCACCTGTGGAGTGAAACTATATGGAAAACGAATGCTGTCAACTATGGCGACTGCTCTGAGCCCTCCCCCTTCTCTCTGTCTCTCTCTGTCAAACACAATAAATATAAATCTTAAAATATATATATATATATATATATATATATATATATATATGTGTGTGTGTGTGTATATATATATATATGTGTGTGTGTGTGTATATATATATACACACACACACACACATATATATATATATATATATATATATGATTCTGAAAGTAATCTATGAGGAAATAGATAAATTACTTCATACATATATAATAGCAAGTATAAAACATCTTAAGATATTATATTTCAAAATGCCAGCATAAGAGATTTTAATTTACTTTCAAAAAAGCACTGAATTGTCCAAAATAAATATAATAAACTCATAATCATCCTAAATATGACAAAGTATTTTCTGACTAGTCGATTCTAAAATAACATGACGTGTTGCGAAATAACATGACATAACATAGAATGAGGTATATATTTGTAATTTTCATGTTTAGCCAGAATTTCATTCTGCTGTGAGGTTATAAGATATTTTTCTAGGACATAGGTCAAATTTGTTACTATTACTGGCTTCATAAAACTGTAAAGACATATTTAGCAATACTAACTCTTATTTGCAAAACAGTACTTACTTCAGAGATGCAAAAGAAGGGACAGTACTTATCATTCCAGTCTCTGCCATCTCAATAGCATGTTTAATTTCAAGCTTTTTATACAAGGACACAATGCTTGACTTGGGTTCGTTTTCCCTAATCAAAAGTTTCCGCAGGTATTTGTCATCAAACTTCTTAAACCTGGAAATAAAGACAATAAAAGAACCAATTAATTAATACTACACTAAGAAAAAAACCTGTTTTCAGCAATAAAATCATTCCCACTACTCCCAGGGGAAAAAATGCAGTAGCATTATTTAGCTAGTCAGATAGATAGATAGATAGATAGATAGATAGATAGATAGATAGATAGATAGATAGATAGATAGATTAGATAGGTAGGTAGATAGATAGATGATAGATAGATAGATAGATAGATAGATAGATAGATGATAGATAGATAGATAGATGATAGATAGATGATAGATAGATAGATAGATAGATAGATAGATGATAGATAGATGATAGATAGATAGATAGATAGATGATAGATAGATAGATAGATAGATAGATAGATAGATAGATAGAGTGCAAACCTAAGGAGGGTGCCAAAAAATTGTATATACATTTTAAGAAAGGAAAAAACTGTATTTATATGGCAATATTCAATATATACCAATAAAAAAAGATGGACAGAAGTCACATTTGAGTTTTGCAATTATAAGAGTTGCTCAAAGTGGTTACCACCAGTGTTCAGACACTTCTGATTATGGCAAACTACTGCTTGAGCAATGCTGACCAGTGTCCACTTCTATCGCTGAGCATGCCATTTCAATTTACTATGCATCTCAAACTTACCACAGATGTGTACAATTTCTAGGCGTGTTGGAGGCTCTATTGTATACTCATGGCTCATTGCCATTGTGCTGCCACAATGTTCTCAAACTTCAAACACCACATCAAAATGGTCTATGCACCTCAAATGACAGCTTCTGCCATTTTGACTGTCCTGCCTGTCGTATGTTGACACTAGCATTCATTTGATTGACACCATCTTTTGAGTGACTCTCACACTAAACATTGCTACCATAACTAAATTCAACTTTGAAAAGTACATAGATAACATCTTTTCAAATGTGTATACATTTCTTGGCACCCCAGGTATATATGTATATAAATGTATGTATATATGTATATATGTGTGTATGTATATGTATATATGTGTATATGTATGTGTGTATGTGCATATACATGTCTATATATATGGCACATACAGGTATATTTTTATATATAGCCATGCCATCCCTAATATTCACCAAATATAGATTAAAATGCATATATTTCTACATTTCCTATTTCTCTGCTTTTCCTTTAAGCAAAATTACTCAAAAATATTAATACTCTTTATTTCCTCTAATCTCACTTCCACATTCACAAATCAGGAGTTTGCCTCCAATCCTCTGTTCAAACAACTCATACTGAGGTCATCAGTGGCCCACAATATAAATCCAATGGCCAAGTATTAGTCCTCACCTTCTCTGACATCTCCTGCTTAAAACATTGTCCTCCAGGACAATGGGGTCCCCACCTACCTCCTTCTCAGCCCTTCCTTTGGTTCTTGTTCCTCTTTCTGGCCTCATCATGAAGGAGTGCCCTGTTCCTCTTTCCTACCTCTACTCAGTCCCATAGCAATCATGCCCAGTTTCATGGATTTTGACAGCTTCTCTATGCCAATGACTCCCCAATTTTTTTCTCTAGCTTCAACCTTTCTCCCAAGCCTCCAAAATAAATAGTTAGTTGCCTACTCAATACCTCCATTTGGATACTTAGCATGCTCAGACTGAACTAATCTTCTCCTACATTGCTTGCCTTTCCTGTTAATGACAACTCCACATGGACAAAAGACCCTGTTGCCATCTTTGATTCTTTTCTTACATTCCATCTTATGGCCTGAGTTACATCTGTCTAAAAACTCACATATTGAAGCTATAACCCCAGTACCTCAGAATGAGACCATATTTGTAGATAGAGTCTATACAGAGTTGATGACATGAAAACAAAATCATTTAGTCTAGATCCAATATAACTGGTGTCTGTATAAAAAGAGAGCAATTTGGACAAGCACGTACAGAGGAAAGATGACATTAAAAGACAGGGAAAAGGCTATCTACAAGCCAAGGAGACAAGCCTTTAACAGTCCCTTCTCTTATGGCCCAAAGAACCACATCTATAGACACTTTGATCTTAGACTTCTAGCCGCCAGAGTGGGGAAATAAATTTCCATTGTTTAAGCCACCCAACCTGTGGTATAATACTTTGTTATAGTAGCTCTAGCAAACTAATACTTGCTATCCACTCTATCATCAATTCCTGCTGTTTCACCATCAAAATATTATACAAAATATATACAAAATCCAAACATTTCTCACCACTCCTGCTACTACTCTAGTCCAAGACATTTTCATCTCTCAATGGATTCTTGCAATGGGCACCTAACTGGTTTCCATGCTTCTACCACTGCATTCCTACAGCAAGTCCTTGACACAGAAGCCAGTGTGATCCTGCTAAAATGTAAGTCAAATAGAGTGACTCCCCTGCATCTCTTTTGAGTAAAAGTGCAATGACCTGAAAGCCCAACACAGTTTGGAGCTGCACGTCTCAGCACTGGGCTCCTCTCATTCAGGTCCAGACTCACTGGTGTCCTCCCGTCCTGGAAACCGGCCAGCTGAGCTCCTCCCTGTGGGCCTTTACATTTACATTCCTTCCACTAGGAATACTCCAACATAGCTGCAGGGCTCATTCTCAGACCTCCTCTAAGTCTTTCCCCAATAGTTACTTTTCCAAAAGAGCTTTGCCCACCCATCCCATTAGAATTGCATGCTACCTCCCATCAAATTTCCTGTTTAAGGATATATTTTTCTCCATAGCACTTACTTTCTAACATGCTATTGATTTATTATTTACTTTATTTTCTGTTTCCTAGCACTAGAATGACCTATATGGGCAAAAGTTTGGTGGTGGTGTTTCCCAATATCACCAGTGCACAGAACAGTGCCTGGGATACCTTAAGCACGTATGACAGAATGAAGCATTTGGGCCCAATTATTCCATGTTAACATCCTCTACCATATTACTTGGCATCTTCTTTCCACCATGGCCAGAGTGACCTACCTTATCTTACTTCCTGTCACTCGGATCAATAATGCCCTTGCTTTGGCCAATGGACTCTTGGCAGACATGATGATGGAAGTAGAGGCTTAAAATGGGCTTGTTGTATGGGGAAGCCGGGATGGCTCAGTGGGTTAAGTGCTCACTTTGTAGCGCCGGGGACCGAGGATCGAATCCCGGCCCTGGTCCGTGCGGAACCATATGCTGAACTGGGAGCTCCCCCAGTTCAGTTCTCTCTCTGTCTCTGTATCTCTCTCTCTCTCTGTCAAAAATTAATAAAATAAATAAACTTAAAAAAAAAATGGGCTTGTTCATTAAATCTGGCCTCTTGTGCTTCCACGATTAGCATGAGAAAGATATGCAAGGAGTGACTCACTAGTCCTAGGACAGAGGTGAATGCCACAGGAAGCAGAGTGAAGACAGCTGGGATCAGCTGACAACCAGCCACTGCGTGGAAGCCTGAAGAAGATGAGCCAGATCAGTTCACTCTCAGCCTCTTAACTCATGTGCTTTAATAATAAGTGACTTGTTTTAAGGAGCTAAGTTTTGGGGTTTGTTATGTAGCATTATTATGCCAACATGTAAGTGAAGCAGCACATAATAAATATTTGTTGAGAAAGAAAGGAATTTATTACAGTGATCACCGTAAGCCCAAGGAGGTTTACAGGCACACCTGTGCTTTGAGAGGAAACAATATTAACTCACATTCATGGGACTAGTCCTTTGTTCTAACCTTGGAGAGTTGTTAATAATTGAAGAGAACCATCCCTAAAGTGTATTGCTACTGACTCTTCACTACACTAAACACTGGGCCTACTATTTTCTAAGTTTTTCATTTCATCTTAGACCCTTTAAGTAGGACTCCTGGCAACAACACATCTTTTAAAACTTCGTTATTATTGTTGTTTTAGCTTTTCACTAGCAATAAACAAAAGAAATAAATAAACATGAAGGACAACGATATCTGATCTATTTAGTGTAGGAACTGTGCATTTTCTTTTTTTTCTTCGTTTCCAACCTTTTCTTTCTTTCTCTGCCAAACTACATGTAGGTGGTTTCTTTCTCCATCATTTGATTCCTTTTGCCAAACCTGAGACCTTTCTATAAGTATTACCCTTTCATTTCATTCTCAAAGGATCAAAAGCATCAAGAATTTTTTGGCAAGACCATTAGAAATCCACAGCACAAGGATTCCGAAGGGAAGGGAAAGATACCCAACATATCTAAAACAATCTCTTCTTTTTATGTTCCTTAGTAAATTCATAATTATGTTCATACCAGTAATAGGATCTGAGGAGAACTAATGTTAAAATGGTCTGTGTCAGCACCAAACCCCTTTGTACACACTTCTCTGCTCTACCTGCAATGTGTAGTATACCTGACAATCCAGAAAATTATTTGAAATTACCTGGGGAAATGCATGGAAATGCATGGAAATGCATAAGGGTTCCTGAAATTATTAAATGAAGTATGTGCACTGCAGAGAAATATGTCAGATATGCAACATATTGCCTTTCAGACATGAAGCAAAGTTGTCCCTGCTATTCTTATTTATAGTCCCATTAGTCTGGCAGCTTGCACATGTCTGCCTGGGACAGACTCATGTCCCCCAGAGATAAAGTGCCTCTCCTGGACAGCTAGAGCATAGCCAGACTTTCTCTGACATCTCTTCCCCTGAGCTCCACACAAAACCTATATGATGACAGGATCCATTTCCTCCTTATTCTAACACTGCTCCAGGGACTGCTCACCTGATTCCCATACCGACTCACATTTATTTTTTCCCATTTGGGAGGTAGGAGAGTGGTATGAATCTTTTAGTCCAATCTTCATTTTTGAAAAGGTACATATTGTTCTGGGCTACTACTGTGACTTGTTACTTCAGGCAAAGACTGATAGGATGCTAGAGGATGGAGAAAAGTAAAGGGGAGAAGAGAGGTGAGAAACAGGCATGGCTATGGAATCTGGAGATGAGAGGCAGAGAAGTCTGTGTCAGTGACTTGGCACACACTAGGATCAGTCATAGTAAGGTCCCAGGGATGAAAAGCAGGGCAGTGTAGAAAGTCATAAGGCAAACAGTTAGGGTTCTCTAGTCTACCTCCTGCCTCCAAACAGTGACTACTGTCCAATACAAATGGCCATTGTTTATATTTTTACAGTAGAGATTTTTGTTTGCTTTGTTGCGTTACTCTGTGGCCCCATGTAGCTAATTGGGTACTCTCACCTTACAAATAAAATATTTTTCTTTTAGTGATGAAATAAGGCTAGGTCCATGAGGGCTTTCTATAATACATTGGTAAATGGTGTCATGAGGCTTGTGAAGGTTGTTCTAGAACTTAAATTCTACATAACTCATTTTATGGCTTAATGATATCATACACACACATATATATACACACACACACATGAACACCGTATTTTCCAGCATATAAGACGACCGGGCGTATAAGACGACCCCCTAATTTTACAGTTAAAACATAGGTTTAGGCCTATATTCGCTGTATAAGACTAC
>PVKE010014783.1:0-34421 GCA_004027555.1 Craseonycteris thonglongyai
TGGAAAATGGCTTTTTTATCTCAGGAGTTCAATAACTATTTACAAAACGAATGAACGAACAAATGAAGGGATGCATGAATGAGCTAACCAACAACTGACTGTGTTACTGCTTTGCAAAGAGGAGACTGATGAAGGGAATGATCGCCAAGGCATTTTTATCATTTGTGAAGGCCATCTTGTGTCTCAGATACTGCAGGTGCTCAGAAAATGGGACAAGTTGCAGTTATGAATTCCAGAAAAGCTATGCACGAGTGGAGGTTTCGCTCCCTTGTCACCAGGCACCCCGCAGGTGCTCAGTGAGTGCCTGTTGAATGCTCACGGAAAGGCGGGCCCAGCGGCACTCCCTCCTGCAGGCCACCCTCCTGGGAGCTGTCCAGCCCTCGCCACCCTCCTGCCCCGCCCCGCCCCGCCCTTACAGGATGTCCTCGCGGATGGAGGTGCCATGGTTGAGGTTGTGGAAGCGGACGGAGACGCGGTCCCTGAGAATGAAGGAGCACCTGTTCTCCTTTTTGTAGGCGCTGAAACACTTCTTGAAGTCCTCGTAGGTCTTGAAGCAGCTGCCCAGCTCCATGGCCGCCCTCTCAGCCCCCACCTGGGGCTCGCCCCAAGATCAGCACCTGGGGTCCGAGCTCACTATGAAGGTCTACAGGCTGACGTGGACCCAGGAGCGCCCCCGACGGGAGGAGCCTTAGTCCTAAATAGATCCAAGGGGCCAGGGGCGTTTTTGCTATCAGACTGAAGGGAAATGAAACTCAGCCCTCATTAGCTAGTCCCGGGGATCCGCCCCCTCCCGGAAACACCCAATTACACATGGGATTCCAAGACTGGCACTCATTTTCTCCAATCGCTAGAGAAATGTAGACACACACACGGACCTCCGAAGACTGACAGGAGTGCCGACCAATCATAGCCTGCATTTGGCATGTCGCAGAGCCTGTAGGAGACTTCCGATTTCTAGGGCGAGCTGCCGGAAGCTGTGCTCTCCAGATTGGTCTCCGCGTGTCCCTCTCAGTGCAGTGTCCCGGCCGGGTCGAAGTGATCCACATGTCGTCCTCGCAGGCCCCGGAGGATGGGCAGGACGGCGGCGACCCCCCCGGAGACCTCCACAGCGTCCTGGTCACTAGCGTGCTCAACCTCGAGCCGCTGGATGAGGATCTCTTCAGGTAGCGGGAGCACCTGGCACGCACCCCTCCCTGGTTCAGAGGCTCCTGATCTCGACTGCCACCACCTTGTTGCCTCCTGCTCATAGCCCCCTGGACAAGGGCTCTGCACTGGATGCAGGCTCGGCCGCGACTGGGCGAGATCTTGTCCCTGACAGAGCTGCCCTCGCTGCCCCTGCCCTCGCTGCCCCGGCTCGCTTCCTCACCCCGGGTCTACGCAGCCCCACTCCTAGCCTGGGCAAATAAAGTGGTAACGAGACATCCTTCTCAGTCGCCTCCCTGGTGGAGCCATGTCTCTGGGAACCAACCTAAAACGGGCGGCGATTTGTCCAAGACCACACAGCTGATCAGGTTTAAAGCTTATCCTCAGCTCCTTGCATATTCTGTTCTTCTCCTCTTACATACCCCATCCCCACCACCACTTGTGAGGTCTGATAGCTCCTCTTCATTCTGAGGCTTCCCCTTGCCACTTAAATTCTTGACTGCAGCTGGGGATTTAACAGTTTGGGATTCCAAGACTCCTGCTGGCTTATTGGGATCTATTTTGGGTATTCTCTTCTTTCTACTTAATGAATTACAGATAACTTCCTGGAGGGCAGTTTGCAATGCATTATATAAAAATGCTAAACTTGGGTTGTGCTGGGCCTGGGGAAGCTGGAGACTAAATCCTTCAGCCTCTGCACAATTCATGCACTGGGCAAGTTGGTTGCTCTTTTTACCTCTGGGGCCTCAGTTTTCTCATCTGCACACGGAAGGGGTTAGATATAAAGTTTGAGGGCCCTTTGAACTCTAAATCTAGTTCTTGGAAGAACAGAACTAAGTTGATGGGTATAAATGCCAGGCTTTAATGCAGTCCCCCACCCCTCTTGGTTCATCTTGGTCCACTCAAGGCCTTGAGAGGCTTCCACCTTACCCTGGTATGGACAGTGGAAGAAACACTAGATGGGAGTCAAAAGACCCAGATACTGCTTAGGATTGGCAATGTTTAAGCTGTATGACCTTGTTCAAGTCACTTTCCCTCTTGGATCCCTGTTTTCTTAGTGTAAAATATGGGGGTTGGTTTTTTAATTCTTAACCAAAGTCCACAGAAGCGTTGAGCAATCCTGAAGACCTTGAATGCTGTGTGCAGAGTGATGTAAGGATATTTGTCTGGGGAAAGGGTCTACGGCTTTCACCAGATTCTCAAAAGGATCCCAAACCCCAACAAGGTTAAGAGGTCCTGCACTAGAGGCTCACTGATGGTTGCAGGATTCAGCCCAGCCCCCAAGTCTTTCCTGCTTTTCCCTTCTTCCCACAGAGGAAGGCATTACTGGGTACCCACAACCCGGCGGCTGTTTGGGGGTCAGATCGTGGGCCAGGCCTTGGTGGCTGCAGCCAAGTCTGTGAGTGAAGATGTTCACGTGCACTCGCTGCACTGCTACTTTGTACGGGCAGGTAAGCCCCCTTCTCTCTCGCCTCCAACCCAGCCCTGGAGGCCTAGCACTCACTTCTTCCTGGCTTTGGGGGAGCTGACTGAGCAGGGGACAGGGAGAGGGCAATGGGGGAGGGAGAGAGCCTTAGAGTTAGCTGCTCCCCACCCTCAGGAAGCCTAGAGGGGAACAAGGCTGGGATGGGCCAGGAAGAGCCTGGTGCTAAGTCCTGTGCTGGATCCTCAGAGGGATACTGCGCCCTCTGCTGGAGCTTGGAGGTAGGCAGCTTGGCTTGGAGACGGGAACACCAGCCTGGAAATCTAGTTTCAGGACTAATTGCCAGGCGACCTTGAGGGAGGTGTCTGCCGCTCCACCCGTGCCTCCGCCGCCCCCCAGATTTGGTTCCTTCATCCCACCTAAAAAATGGAAGAGGGCGGGGCCAAGCTTGTTTAACTGAGATGATCTCTACAGCTGCTTACAGTTCTGGGATCACATAAAGGAGCAAGACAGCAATCTTTTAAAAACCCATGCTGTCTTTTGAGAAATCTAACTGCTTTCCCTCCCTTCCCCTCACTCCTAAGGCAGATGGCTCCAACTTTAAGAGTCGGTATCTTCTGTGTAGTCCCATCAGCTGAGAAGAATTTACGGAACTTAACCATGTGATTCATATTAGGAAAACAATAGCGGGGTTTCCCCCTTCACTTTACAAATGTACAATAGTTATAATAGTAAATATAGATACCTCCTCATAGTACATCCCCATGCCCCTCACTCTCTATTTCTTCATTGCCTGTCTCTCCCTGACAATCATTGCTATAAAGTATTTGAATACTTGTGGGCCCATGCCGAGTTTTACCTTTATGCCAGTTGGGAGCAAAAGTGCCCTTGTTTCTTCAATTTGGTTGTAAACTCCAAAAGTGCTGGCCTTTTGATATTGTAATCCTTGTAGCCTAGTGACACAACTTTGTTTTGAAGGGGTGGGGGCATTACCCATCCCTCTGAATCAATGAGTCTTTGTAAGTCAAGTATCTAGTGCAGGACCAGGCATGTTGCTGGTTTTCCATAAATGATAACTATCATTTTTGATAATGAACTTATGGGAATAATTAAAATTTGCATGACACAGAATACAACCATGTACATTATCTTGTTTAGTCCTCATAAGTAAACAAGGGGTGGGCATTCCTACCACCATGCCACCTATAAGGAGACTGGGCCCCAGAGAGGTTATGTGACCAGCTCTCAGTGCTTAGGGGAGGCAGAGCCAGGATTTGAACCTGAGTTTGTGTGACACCAAGCTCCACTTCTTCCCTTCTTTTGCACTTTTCTCTTTCACTCTGGGGAGATAATTCCAAACCAACGGAGAGTTGCCAGGGTGCCCATCCCAGGGTGAAGGGAAAGGATCCTCTTCCCTGGAACTTCTCCATCTAGGGGCAGCACGAAATGAACTATGCCCAATGCTACTATTTCAAAGTAATCATCAATTAGTTATGTCCCTACCTGCTTCTTGAAAGGCTTCAAGACAGCTTAAAATAATTGGCAGCATTATAAGACTATTACAATAAAAGTCAAGGGATAGGAGGCTAGAAGTAACAGGATTTGGGGGAAAGATTGTGTCAAAAAACTAGGCTAAGGCATACTGTTGTATACAAAAGTTAGTTCTGAGCTTCCTGGCAGCACGGCAAAAAGGGACACTCTTACCAGTGTTAACCTAGAAATAAAAGGGCCTTTCAAAGTGAGAGGCAATAAACAAGCATTTATCTGAGATCAAAAGACAAGCTCTTTCCCACCACTGATTCAGGCAGAAGCCCAAATAGTGTCCCAATTAGGAGACAAAGACAATGGGTATTATGAGAGAGGGAAAGGGAACAATTACACCAACAGAAGGAAGGCATTTCTATTGGTGCAAATAACATAACATAATGATGGTAATTCTAAACAGTGTTTTACATATTCAGCCCAGTAGTCCTAACCACTTTCTTGTTATCTTGTTTCTTGTTATGGGGCACAATGTTGATTTAGGCCCAGTTTTAACATTCCAGAGGTTTGAGGCATTAGACATACAAGGCAGTTTCGCTGGAGTGGCTGCTCTGGCTGCACTTTGAAGGGTCTCCACTTATTTATCTATTTTGACACCAGTTTGTAATGTGACCCTCCCCTGAGTACATCAAATATAACCATTGATGATGTTCCAATGATATTTTTAATTAAAAGATACTGGGGTGGGGGGTGTTGTTGCTGGTCCTTGGCCATTTATCATATCATTTCTCTTTCTAACAGCCTAGGTTAGGGTGTTAGTTTTTTAGTGGTTTTTTTTTTAGGCATTTCTTTAGAGAAGTAGAAGGATGTATTAATAGTATGGGAGTCATTTGACTTGCTATAGGTCTAGAGCTTAGAGAATCTAAAACAGGAGTCAGCAAACATTATTCTGTAAAGGGTCACATAGTAAATATTTTTGGTTTTGTGGGCAAAAGCAACAATAGACATACATAAACCAATGGGCTTGGCTATATCCCCAAATGTGTTCTCTATGGCCTCAGTTTCCTCATCCATACAATGGGAATAAGACCCGCGCTGCATAGTCATTATGAGACCAACACGAGAGCAGATACTTTAGTAGCTGATGGTGCCTGGCACCGAGTACTCACTCCATAGCCATTAGCTCCTTTCCTTCAGTATCACTCCACAGCCTACCTGCTCTGTTCCAGTAAGAATCTCTTAAGAATAGGTCTGGGGCTCATTCACATGGGATGGTGGCTGACTCCCTTGCTATACTAAAGTCTGAATAAATAGCCTTTGCTTGTTGAAGGAAGGAAGGGACGAAGGGGAAAGAGAAAGGAGTAAGAAAAGAGAACAACAAAAAGAAAACAGACGGCAGGCCAGATTTGCTTCCCCGATCTAGAAAAATGGTGCAGGACTCATTACAAGATCCCAGTTACAGATGGAACAAGACAAAAGCTGGGAATGTTTATTTTATTTAACAAACACCTACAGTCTAGAGCACTTACTGTGCACCAGATAGTATTGTAACCACTTTACAACTGTGAACTAATTTCTCGTTAAAATCCTGAGGTATGCACATTATGGCGATCCCCATCTTACAGACGGGTAGACTGCTCAGAGAGGTTAAGTCACTTTCCCAAGGTCCCACAGCTGGGCAGTGGCAGAGGTGGGATCTGAATGCAGGGAATCTGGCAGTGTCCACTTTGTTCTGTGCTGTTAACAGAGGGGTTCCGCCTGCACTGGGCCTCCCTTGATGTTCTGGTGTTTTCTCTGTATCCCTAGTACCTGGGCCTTAGCAGGCCTCAGCCCGGAGCTACCAAGCAGAAAAGAGATGGAGACTGAGTAGCACAAGTGTCAGGGCCTCTGGGGCTCACTGTGTCCCTTGTGCCCCCCGCAGGGGACCCAAAGGTGCCAGTTCTGTACCAGGTGGAGCGGACGCGAACAGGGGCGAGCTTCTCGGTGCGCTCGGTGAAGGCCGTGCAACACGGCAAGCCCATCTTCATCTGCCAGGCCTCCTTCCAGCAGGCCCAGCCCAGCCCCCTGCAGCACCAGCTCTCCATGCCCGCCGTGCCCCCGCCGGAAGAGCTGCTCGACCACGAGGCCCTCATTGACCAGTACCTCAGGTGAGAGACGGAGGCGCCATGCAGGCTCTGACCGCACGTGCCCCCGGTAAGTGGGCCGTGGAGACTTCAGCATTTTACACATGCAGCCTAGACACGAAGACGCTGGGGGGCATTGTACGTGGTGAGGGTAAGAACCCCTATTTTTTGAAAGCTTGTGTGTGTGGGACTGTGTGCATGTGCAGGTGTACTGGGCCATGATGTAAAATGCAAGGCCACGATTCAGCCTGCTTAGGTACAGTACAGATTGACTGGCTGTTAAAATACTGAAATAACTACTCGGTAAATACCTCCCCAGTCCCTGAGTGACCCCCTCAAGGTCCCATGGTCCAGCAGCCTCGGAGCTAATGCCTGGTGGGGGTGAGGGTTCCTGCTGCAGAGACCTATGGCCCTGCTGCCTTTCCGTTAGTGTTAAACATCTTAAATCTCACCTAGTAAAATATATTTCTTACTTGGATCACAGTTGACAAAGTTGGGAAAGTGCTGGGGCAGTGGGTCGCAACACAGGACAGACACATGGATTCTGGCCAGGGCTGTGCTCTATTAAATGCCCATTTGCTGTGTGACTTTGCCCAAGTCCCCAGCCTCTCAGAGCCCTGCTTCTTCATCTGAAAACTAGGAATGGTGATTTCTGCGCTGCCTACTTCCCAGCTGTACCATAGGGAGGGCGCCTCTGTCTTGTGCTACGTGCTGGAAGGCAGTAGGTGTGGTGGGACAGATGTGGGTTTAAACCTGGGAAAGACCTGGGTTCGACTCTTGACTCAGTCTCTGCTAGCTGTGTGAGTTTGGACAAGTTGCTCTCCCACTCTGAGCCTGTGCCCTCAGTTATAAAATGGTGCTAATCGTAATTCCCACCTCATGAGGCTGTGGTGAGGATTCAATGAGCTAACATCATGAGGCACTTAGTGAGGGCTCAGCAAATTGTAGTTATACCACTGGTACAGTGGCTAGTGTGTAGTCGGAGCTCAAAAACGTTTGCTGGAATGAAAAGCAGACATTGTTCTTAAAGGTCCCCAAATCGAGGGCTATGCTGTCCAATCATCAACCAGTTGCCACATATGATTCTATTCAATTACTTAACATTAGCTAGAATTCATAGTTCTGTTCCTCAGCCACGCTAACCACACTTCAAGCACTCAATAGCCACATGTGGCTAGTGGCCACCATAGTGGACAGTGCAGAAACAGAACATTCCATCATCACAGAAGGTACCATGGACAGTGCTCGAGAGGCTAGGGGTGCGAATGGAAACGCCAGAGCGCTCGGGGTGATGAAGGGGCCTCCCAGGAAATGGGCTCCTTCCCTTGGGGACACTGTTCCTAATGGCTTAGGGTTAGGTAACTCGGTCCAAGGTGGCAGCCTGTTTCCTGTGTTTGGACTAGTGAAGTGGTTAAGCGTGTGACCCATGCAGGCAGACTGCGTGGGTTGGAACCCTGCCTTCTCCACTTCCTGAGCAGGCTGCTCGGACTCCATGCTTATTTCGTGCACCACTGGGGTAATAACCACCTATCTCACAGTGTTGTTGTGGGGAACGAGTTCATGTGGGGGAAAGCCTGAGAACAGTGCGGATTAGAGGCACACCTCATGACGACGATGTGTTTGCTGGCTTTGTATGCATTATCTTCTCTACAGTGTCTACTATGCGCTAGGCTACTGTCACTATCCACATTTTACAAATGGGAAAAGAGGCTCGGGGAGATGACTGACTTGCACAAGGCCAGATAGTTCGTACGAGGCAAAGAAGGGATTCAAAAACTAGACTTTCCTACCTGCCAGAGAGGGGAAGTCAGGGCTAAGTCAGGAGTCCCTATGCAGAAATAAGGGGAGTCAGGAGAGGCAGCTCAGAAGAGAGGCTCCTCCTCTCCTGAGTCTCCCCCAGTCCCTCTCCCCTTTACTTTCAGGGACCCTAACCTTCACGAAAAGTACCGAGTGGGGCTGAATCGAATTGCTGCCCAAGAGGTGCCCATTGAGATCAGGCTGGTAAACCCACCCACTCTGAGCCAGCTGCAGAACATGGAGGCCAAACAGATGTTCTGGGTGCGAGCCCGGGGCTACATTGGTAAGGAGACCCCTGGACTGGAAGAGAACACTCTCCAGGGGTCTAGGCATACACCTTACTTGCTCTGTGTGGCCTTGGGCACGTTACTTCCCCTCTCTGGGCCTGTTTCCTCATCTGCGTGATGGGGAAGTCATCTCAATTTCACACCAGGGCCCTGTCAGGCCTTTGCATGGGGCAGATGGGAGGTGGCTATAATCCTCAAGTAGACCCTTTCTGGGGAAGGCAAGCCACCTTGCTGAGGTTCTTCTCCAGGTGCGCTGCTGACCACTGGTGCCTGTGGGAGTCTTGGGGAGTGAAGGCTGCATCTGAGTCCTCTCAGCCCTGCCCTCCCTCCATCCCCACCTCCCCAGCCACCGCCACACCTACTCCTTGGGCCAGGTGCTCATGCAGTGAACGGTCTGTACATCTGTGCATGGCAGTCCCTTTCTCCCCCACCTCCCTGCAGGTCCTGAGCTGTAAAGCCCAGGGCTGATGGGGCTGGGACCTGTTGCAGGGGAGGGCGACTTCAAGATGCACTGCTGCGTGGCTGCCTATATCTCGGACTATGCCTTCCTGGGCACAGCACTGCTGCCCCACCAGTGCCGGCATAAGGTGCACTTCATGGTCTCCTTGGACCACTCCATGTGGTTCCACGCCCCCTTCCGAGCTGACCACTGGATGCTCTATGAGTGTGAGAGCCCCTGGGCTGGTGAGTATGGGGCCATGTGGGGTAAGGGCACTGGCCTTGGGCTGGCAGGGCGCCTGCCTTCTTGGGTGATGCTGTCCCCCACCCATATCCTGTGGGGCATTGCACAGGTCACTTCCTGTCTTGCTCAGCTAAGCTTTGGTGTCCTTGTCTTCAAAATGACAGGGTGAGGCTGGAGGATAAGACACCCGTTCAGCTCTTAATTTCTGTAACATGCTGGGAATATGATTCACTTTGTCTCAGAGACCCAGTTCTAGTCCCAGAACCACTTCAGATTCTCAGTATGACCTTGAGTAAGTCCCACCTCCTCTCAGCCTCAGTTTCCCCATCTAAACAAAAAAGGTGGTATTACAGCGGTAATGTCCAAACCTGGTGGTCCATGAGACCACCACTTGGGGGAGCTTTTTCAATACAGATTCTCAGATTCCAAGATTCTGACTCAGCAGGTCTTGGAAGAGGTCCAGGAAACTATTTTTAAGAAACTCCCTAAGTGACTCTGCCAGTTAACCTCATGGGGGCTCAGGGCATTCAACATTTCTAAAGGCCCCGCTACTTGGATACTCCTCATCAAAGACAAGGAAATCCAGATCTCGTCATCAGTGTCTAGTCTCAGAGTCTTGGGTTCCTTTCCAAGGAAGTAAACAGGGACAAAGTTTAAAGGACTCTATACTCGGGGAAGGGGGACTCTCAAGTAGCAATAGCATCACTGTACAGGATCAACCACCTTTGAGTTAGGACACTTGGGTTTGGTCTGATTCTTAAGGCCACGTTCCTGAGCCTCTCTGAACCTCAGGATCATCATCTGGAAAAGGGGACAAGCCCTGCCTTACTTGGCTACCATGAGGATAAGTAAAGTGCTACTTAGGGGAAACAGCTCCCTTCATAAATACCACGCTCAGCCTAAGGCTAGCAAGGAAGAGAAAAGCTGCTAGTGGGGAGGGACCTCATGGCCCCAGCTCCTCTCCCTTGAGTCCCTTTGTCCCCGTGGGGGTGGAGGTAGGGGTGTTTTTTATGGAATACCAGCCTGGAGGGACTGGTTTCTTATAAGGAGAACTGATGGCTTTCCTAACACAGGTGGCCAGTGGGGCGGATCTGCTTAGCCAATACTAACCAAGACTGTTCTCAGAACTGCCCCCTGTGATCTTTTTGAGGAAGCCAGAGGATATGTGAAAGCGCTTTTAAACTGTCAAGCTGGGTGCTCAAGGGGGAGACTCTCCCCTGTACCCTCCCAATGACTGACCATTCTAGGCTCATAAAAGGACACTTGGAGATCGGGAGTGACCACAACACTCAGTGTGCCACTCTGGCGGTGCTGAAGGACAGGCTGTTCTTACCCTTTTCCTTGCCTGCAGGTGGCTCCCGGGGGCTGGTCCATGGGCAGCTGTGGCGGCGGGATGGGGTCCTGGCCGTATCCTGTGCCCAGGAGGGCGTGATCCGAGTGAAGCCCCGGGTCTCAGAGAGCAAGCTATAGCCTGAAGTACCAGCGTGACCTGGGGCTTCAAGGATCCCCCTTCTCCCCCTACCCCAAGACAGGAGTTACAGTGGAGGGCTGGGCCTTCTGTCCCTCACACCCAATAAAGACTGATACCACTGGAGCTGCTGGCCTTTAATTCCCCTGGGCCAGAACTGCGGCCCTCACTCCAGGATTCCAGAGGAAGAGTCCCTGGCCCTTAGGCCAGGTCACCTCGCTGGTTTGGAGACCCAAGGGACAGGGAACACTGACCCTGACCTGGGGCATAGCCCCTAGCTACTCCTAAGATGGAGAGGCTGCATCAGACTTCTTCCCTGGCCTCCCCAGCCAAAGCTTGTCCTGAGCCCAGCTCAACAGAAGAACCATGTTTCCTCGGTCTGCTACAAATTCTTTGTAGAACTTCTAGGGATTCCCAGCACCCCCAACAGCCTCCCAACTGCTATCCAGGCCCTCATCAGCCCCCCAGCCCACCCCTAGCCATCCTGGGGCAGCACTTCTCCCCACAGTGACCTTAAACTCAGTCCAGTACCTTCTTGATGAGCAGTTCTTTCAGACTGGGGGGTGGCGTGGGGGTCACACCTGCTTCCTGCAGGGCCTGAAGCTGGGCCTCTGATTGGCGTTTGTCCAGGCCCAGGCGCCAGGAGAGCCGCACATGGGCCTCCAGAAAGGGTGCCAGAAAAGGGTGGGGGTTCTGGCCCCCTAGCAGCTGCAGGGCCCTCTCACAGCATGCCCGGGCCTCTGCAGGGTCCTCCAGCTCCTGGTGGCATACGGCCAGCCCAGCTAGGGTCAGCAGAGGGCGGTCTGGGCCCAAGGGGGTGCCCAGTTGTGCCTGCAGCTGCCAGGCGTTGGCCCAGAGCGCCAGAGCCTCCCGGTAGAGGCCAGTGCAGGTGAGGCTCTGTGCCCGCCGCAGCTCGGGCAGCACGAAGAAGTCTTGCAGGTCTGGGGCGCGGCGCAGCTCGGGGACTGCCTGCAGGTGGCTCAGAAACTGCTCGAAGGCCCGGCTGCGGCGGGCAATGGTCTCTGCAGTGAAGTTCCGGCGCAGGCGCTTGCGGGGAAAGGAGATGGCGGCCATGGGGCCCCGGAACTGCCGCTGCAGGTTTCGGTGCAGCCTCTCAAAGTCCGAGTAACGGCGAGAGATCTGGGCTGGCTGGCGATCCGGTGGCCCTGGACCGGTCACGGCGAGGGTGTAGAGCTGCAGGGAGCAGGGGGTGGGGGGATCAGGGCAGGTTCCAGTTGTCCATGGGCCCCTTTCCCCCACACCCACTCTTCCATCTGTTCCCCCACCTCTTCCCTTCATCCCTGAGACTGGGCCCAGGAGGGGAGCTGCTGGAACAGCCGAGGGCAGCCCAGCCCCATCTTACCTGAGACTCCTCTGAAAAGACCCAGGCCCAACGCAGCACGGGGAGAGAAAGAGAGATGAATTCAGTGTCTGGAGCTGCTGCCCTTTAGCCCCTTCCAGACAGTACTCCCTTCCCACAGCGCAGTTAGCTCTTCTGACAGCCCCTCTGGAAAACCAGGGGTGAGCTGAAACCCAGGCCAGTCTCCTGGGCCTCTGAGCCAACCTTCAGAGGCTTTGTTCCACTCTAGACAGCACCCATATCCCTAGCCAGGGTCTTTCAAC
Source organism: Craseonycteris thonglongyai (assembly GCA_004027555.1). NCBI lineage: Eukaryota > Metazoa > Chordata > Mammalia > Chiroptera > Craseonycteridae > Craseonycteris > Craseonycteris thonglongyai. Next base: position 12,029 of record PVKE010014783.1, read on the forward strand.
CCAGACCTGGAGGGCAGGTCTTCAGACACCCAGGAGCCGTCAGTGTACAAAGTACACTGGACCAGACTCAAGTTCTAGCCTCACTTGTGACATGAGGACAGGCAGTCCCCCTCTTGGGTCCGCTTCCTTCTCTAGTGACGGAAGCGTTGGCCAAGGTTAGTGTTTACTCAGGTGTGAAACATGCACATCTTGGTCCTGAGGTTTTTTAGGCGGCATGTGCTAGAGTAAATAACACTGAATCAGAGGCAGGAGGTGATGCCCCTGGATTGTCTTCGAATCTTTCTGAGTGCAAATTGAGAAGCTCTCAGTTTGGCTTTTAAAAAGCACTTCTCTAACACTTCTCAGCTCCATTTTTACAAAAGAGCCAGAGAACAAATCTGGGGTCAGGGCCTTCAGGCAACAGCAGCTAGGCGGGTTTAATGGCACTTTTCATTTTCACTGCTTTTATTTTGAAGGTTATGTTCTCTTTACAGCAAGTGAGGCTTTCCACACACAGTAGTGTTATAAAGTTGTTTTTTAAACTTAAGCCAAAAATAAAACAAAAACCAGTTTATTTAAGGGAAAATGCTAAGGAAAGAATGGTACAAGTAGCATTTAAATGGGACAAGAATCATGAAGGTGGTGCTGGAATGACTGATGTTTGGGAAGCACTGAACAAGATGACATGAAGCTTCCCCTAGGTCTCAGATCAGAACCTAAATCTGGATTATAAGAAGGCTGAGCCAGCAGCTTTAAAAGGGGGGATTAGCAAGTGCTAGACGTTAAAGACACACTACCACCAAACCCAGATTTTTCTCTCGAATTATAATTCTGTGTAACTGCCAGTACTGTAGCCACCCCTGGTCCTCATTCACATTGTACATTAATATTAAGGATTAAAAAGTTAAACAGTAAATAGGGAAAGCCGTGATGGCTCTGCGGGTTAAGGGCTCGCTTTGCAGCCCTGGGAACCAAGGATTGAATCCTGGCCCCAGACCATGTGGACCCATATGCTGAACTGGGGTGTGCTTCCCACATGGGAGGCCCCCAGTTCGGTTCTCGCCCCCTGGTTTGGCCGCTTGCTCGAGGGAGCGTGCCTCCCATGTTGGAGGCCCCTAACCCAGTTCTCATCCTGTGTAGCCCCCGTCCACCTGTGTGGAACGAAACCATGTCAAAAACTGATGACGTACAACTATGGAGACTGCTCTGGGCCCTCCCCTTTCTCTCTGCCTCTCTCTGTCTCTGTCAAAAACAATTAAATAAATCTTTAAAAAAGCCCGAAAAAACAGTAAACTTATTTTACTCTCATGCAACTGTATTCTCAAAACATACTACAAAATCTTTTTTTTTTTGAAGGAGTGGCTATTAACATTCCAGGAAACCGGTTTTCTGTAGAACACACACTTCAGAAAGAAATGGTCCATAATGATCCCCTTATTTCATCTGGCTTTTATTTTTAACTTTTTTGGCCAAAAGACATTTTATATCCATTATCTCATCTGATCCTTGTAATGTCCTGCCAAGACAGGTAATAATGATAGTCGCTCCATTAACTGAGCACCTACCCTGTGCCGTGTACTGTGCTGAGCACTGTACACCTACTGTTACATTTAATATCGCAACAGCACTGCCAGGAAGGGGTCCTTAGTCTGACAACTGAGGAAGCAGGCTCAAAGAGGGGCAAGGTTTCAAAGACTTCTACGTGATACAGCCGGGACACGGTCCAGCTGGAATTCAAACCCAGGCCCACGAAGTTCCAAAGCCTGTGCTCTTAGCCCCCCAGGAGAAGTTCAATCCAGATTTAGGGTCCCTATTGCATAAAGGAGGTGCTTTGTTTCCCTAGACCAGTCAGGGTATGCTTGGACATCCTGCTCTATCTTGTCATTATTTTCCCAGAGTCACCTCCATACTTCCTTGTTTCCCAGCTGTTGCTTGATAACTGGTCCTTGGGGTCCCCTTCCTGTGCATGACTTCTGGCCAGGACTTGATTATCAGTCAGCCCCTGCTCATATTGAAGCAATCACCACATGGGTGTGGCCCGTATTTACTAACAGCAGACAAGAGGGGTGGAGAGGCCCAGATGTGGGAAAGGGCTCCAGGCCCCCTTCCTGCTGAGTCAGAAATGGAGGAGGGTAGCGAAGAGGAGGGAAGTGAGAGGCAGGAGCTGCCAGTCAGGACTAAGCAGGTCAGGCTGTGCTTCAGGCCTGGCCGACCTCATTTTCCATGTCAGTTTCTCCTTTCCACAGTTACTAAACCGACTCCCAGGCCCTCCCCCACACTGCTCTTCATCCCAACGCCTGTAATGGAGCCCTTAGGCTGGACTGCTCTGTACTGGGTTCACTTGGGTTGAAAGGACACAATAGGCCCTAGATGCCAGGCATTTTCAGTACAAAGCTATGGAATAGTAATGATAGCGCTACTATCTGTCTTACACATTTTCTCAAGGACTTCCTAATGCCAGGCACAATGCTAAGGGCATTTCTATGCATGGTCTTGTTTAATTCCTGTGACAATCCTCTGTATTATCCCCATTGCTCAGATGAGGAAATAGGGTCATCAAGGTTACACAACTACCCAATGTCAAACAACTTGTAATAGGGGGCATTTGAATAAATTTCTGCATTCAAAACTCTTTTTTTTTTTAAAGCCACTCACTAACCAGTACAGCCTGGGTCTCAAAAAGTCTGATTCAGATGTTCTTTTCCCCGTGTCTTGCTACAATTTGCAACCTCCCCCCTGGGCAGAAAAGCAAGCAGGGTCACATGCACACCAGTTCTGTTATTCTCAAAACCTGGACAGGAGGCAGGTCCACAATCCTTTCTTTACTCAGTCTCAGATAAGCTGTTATTGCCTGGGGACTTGCTCAAGTTACAGCCCCTTTCTGGCCTCAGTTTCCCAATCTGTAAAATGGGGGCAGCCACTTATAGCTACACAGCCAGATTCCCCTCAAGGAAGGTGGAGTTTTCCCTAGTTTCTCTTAGCTAGACTTGTATACTCACAGCCCAGGGGTTCCTGGACCCTCACTCACCACGTACTTGGAGGGGGGGTCTTTGACCACGTTGGCGCTGGTCACCTCGAAGAGCAGCCGCTGGGGTACCAGGGTGTTCCGGGACTTCTTCCAGAAATCCTGCAGCTGCCGTGCCAGGAGCTGACTACCCCGCTGCCCGTCAGGCGGGGGGTTCTGTTCTGCATGAGTATACGACCAGTCACGCCAGTGGGTCTGGCGTCAGGGTCCCATAAACCATGTTCCATGACCTCACTCATCCTCCCAACAGGTGACACAGCTTTATCCCCATTTGTCATAAACGGAAACTGAGGGCCAGAGAGGGACCGAATGGCAAACATCGTGCCTGGCAGACAGGCGGCACTAAATATCTGCACCTCCAAAACATCCCTAGCACGTTGCCATTTGTATCCCTGACTCTGTACGTTTAATGTTTGCAACAACCCTGAGATGGGAGTGATATCCCCTATTTGACACAAGGGAAAACTTGGCTCAGAAAGGTGCTGTGACACTCTCAAGGTCACACAGCCAAGAGCTGAGCCGGCTGGGACACTTCAAGAAGGGTCGGAATTTCAGAGTTTTGCAGGCTCAACTCAGAGCCCCGACTTTCTCGGGAACGCGACCGAGGTGGAGGCCTAACCGAGCCCCCAACGTTCCCGCCTTGGTTCTCGCACTCGCCTGCGTCCTCTCCCGACGCCCCGTCCCCCGGGGGCAGCAGGTCGGGGCCCGCCTCGTCGTCGTCGTCGTCGTCGTCGTCCTCGTCCTCGGCGCTGGTGAAGCTGAGGGTGCCGCTGAGGCGAGAGGACAGGCCCTCGGCGTCGTCGTCCTCCAGCTCCGAGCTCTCCGGGAACTGCTCGACCTCCGGGCCGGCCGCCGCCGCCTCCGCGGGGCCGTCGCCGGCCAGGGCGTGCCGCAGCCGGTGCAGGAGCCGCGAGGCCATGGCACCCGGGGGGGAGTGCGCGCCGGCGGGGCCCGGGCCGGGCGGAAGAGGGGCGGGCCCGGGCCCGGGGAGGGAGGGCCGCCGCGGGGCCCGCCCCTGCCCGTTGGGGTCGGGCGAGCCCCGGGACTCAGCCCACGTCGCCCGCCCCTGGCCCGCGCAGCTTGAGGCCGTGCACTTCCCCGGAGGGCCCGGGACTCTCCCCGCGTCTCTGCCGCCTGAGTCCCGCGCTGCACTCGGGGGCGCGCCGCTCCCCAGGGGTCCCGCTGCAGCCTCCGGCGGCCTGCAGAGGCCGGGCCGGGCCGGCCGGGTCCCGCAGCGCCCAGAGCCGCTCCTGCTGCTTCCTGCCGCCGCCCCGCCCCCAGCCCCGCCCGCCGCCCGTGGCCGCCCGCGAATCCCGGGCTCTTCGCTCCAGGAGAGACTTGGGAATCCTGGGTAGGCCGGGGCCAGCCCCAGGCCTCCGGCGGGTGGTCCCCAATCCGGCGGGGCTCACGCCCTCCTTGAATCCCTTCACCCCTCCCGGAGACCCAGGCTCCCAGTTTCCACCCAGCACTCTTTAACTTTCCAAAGTCATTATGTGACAGCGGGAAGTCCATCTCTCCGGTGAGAAAACTGAGGCCTAGAGAAGACCCGTGATCTGGGTTGGAATCTGACCTCTCTGAGCCTAGGTTTCCTCATGTATAAAAGAGGAACAATTAATACTAGTACTAATTTCTGCGGCTCTTATACCCTAGTCCAGTGCTTGGCACAGAGCAGAGACTGACAAAAAGATCAGTTACATGATTATTTCTACAGTGTTCACAGGCTTTTACGATCTCAATTGAGCCTCAAACATAGGCTGTAGTAAACCAGTAAACTGAGACCCAGAGAGACCGAGTTACTTGCCCAAAGTCACACAGCTTGCCAAGAGGTTTTGGAGTGTGGGGCCTGGACGCCCAGGTCTCCTGAGTTCTTTTTCTGTTCTGTTTCCAAGCAGCAGGTCTGGTAATCTCAGCATCTCCCCTGGAGGGCTGTGTTTTGTGTTTTATCAGGAAGGGAGCAGCAAGTCAAGAATTTACTGTCACTTCTGTCAGAGCCCCAGATATCAGTCCCTAATGGCAAGTATTGCTAGCAATACAATCAAACAAAACCTCTCTGACAGGAGCTCCTACCCATTTTGAACGGCACAGGGGTGAGGAGTAGGAGGAAATAGTTTTGAATGGAAAACACTTCTTGCCCTCCCAGGTGCAGAAGGGGCGGGCTCTTGTTTCTTGAGGTTCCACTGTGTTCTACATCCTTTTCTAGGCACTTTACATGGGATCACATTTCACCCTTGCAACACCCCGGGGAGGGGGTTGTTATTGGACAATAACAGTCCATTTTTGAAATGAAGAAATTGAGGCAAATTGACTTTCCCAAAACCCACACCTAGGAAATAGGGGAGCTTGGATTTAAGGCCAAGTCTGTGTAATTTCAAAGCTCTAATGACTCTTCATTCAGCTTACCAGCAGGGTGTTGAGGCAAAAGAGACACATCATTCATTCATTCACTCAAACTCACACATTCCGCAAACACTGGCTGAATATTAACTTGTACTTTGGCACGTGGCTCGCAAGTCTGGGTACAAAGCAGGTGTTCGTTCATAAGACCATGGCTTGTCAGAGCAGGAGGGTCGCTCAGAAACCTGGTCTAGCATTTCCATTTCCCAGATGGGTAGTCTGAGGCTCAGTGAGGGGAAGGGGCTTACTCTGGGTCATACAAAAGGGGCCAGAACAAGATCTGCTGATGTCTTGTATTGCCCTATTCTTAGACTTTTTGTGGATATCTTCCGATAGCCTCCCTGAGAGATGGTCATAAAACTCCTGCTTGCATACATTCAGTAACAAGAAGCTCATTACCTTCTGAGGCTGCCCATTCCTGTTATTGTTCATTTGTGACTCTTAAGAACTCCCTCCTTGGGGAAGCTGGGATGGCTCAGTGGGTTAAGCGCTCACTTTGCAGACCCGGGGACCGAGGATCGAGTCCCGTGTGGACCCATATGCTGAGCTGGGGAGTGCCCCCAGTTCAGTTCTCACCAGGATGAGACCCTGGCCCAGTTCCGGCCCTGTGCAGCCCCAAGCCCACCTGTGGAATGAAACTATGTGGGAAAACCAATGATGTGCAACTATGGAGACTGTTCTGGGCCCTCCCCCTTCTCTCTGTCTCTGTATCTCTCTCTCTCTCTCTCTCTCTGTCAAAAACAATAAAAATAAATCTTAAAAAAAAAAAGAACTCCCTCCTTGTATTGAACCAAATGCCGTTCAGTTCAGTTATTCTTACAAAGAACGCAGTATTTATTGAATACTTGCTGAGTGGCAAGTGCTGGGTACTGGGGAATGCAGTGGTGAGTAGGAAGCTGTCTCCGGTGGTGATCGTGTGGCATGCGCAGTACTATGACTGAGGAAACTACTGGTGATCACCTTGGACTCCTTTGTCTTCGGTGTAGGGGAGGAGGAATCATGGAGGAAGGGATATTAAAGCTGAGAAAGGTAGGGAAGTAGGCAGATGAAGAGTGGGAAAATGTGAGTTCTTGGCAGAAAACAATGTGCAAAGGCCTGGAGGCTGTAAGGGACAGTGCTTGTAGCTGTATTTTCATCTGACCAGAGCAGAGCAGCTTGCAAGGTGGGAGGGAAGGGGAGTGAGACTGGAGGGGTCAGTGGGATCTTGCTTGGCCTCACTTAGTTTGGACCTTATCTATTTCCCTGAATAAATTAAAGAACAAATTAATGAACAAATGATCTCTATTCCAAAGGGATCAAGTGGTTCCGATGTCTGTGCCCAAATTGGAATTTCCCCGAGTGTCGTCGCTCCTTGGCCCTGTCTGGCTTGGGGAGGCCTTATTTAGCCTGACCTGGCTCTGCTAAGCTTTCCTTGGGAATGTCTATATATAGGGGAAGAGGGCAGCCCAGTTGCCACTGTCCATCTGCCTACCTTGGTGTTCAGCCCCCTTTCACTGGCCCCAGACTCTGTGCTCCGTTGTCTCAGAGCTCTTTCCATTGCTGTAGCCCTTTCATGAGTTTTGCCTACCTCCCAACACCTGGTCTGGATGCTGTGGATTCTCCGGCTGGGTCCCCTACAGACTTGATCTGCCCACCCCTTCAGTCTCCAGATGTCTTCACCGAGCTCTAGCAAGGAGCCAGCTGCCCCTTTACCTACTTAGAGAACCACCCCCTGGTCCCCACCTCCCCCGCAAATCCTTTCCTTGGAGAAGGTAAACTCAAGAGGAGAATCTGCTGTTGGTGTTGACTTCTCCTCCAAGTGCACACCCTGTTTCCTGGACCCCTGCACACATTTCTCCTTCTGGATGTGTCCCCCAAGGACTGTCTGTCCCAACTTCCCCTCAGTCAGGATTAAGACAAATCACCAACATGACTGTGGTACCTTTAAAAAGGGAATAATAATAGTTGTCATCTCACAGAATGAGTGCTAGATGAGACATGTGATGAAAAGGCTTAGCACAGTGTGTGCACGTTGTAGAGGTTCACTAACTGTGGCTGTTAATTTCACCTCTTCTGGTCCCCTGCCCTCTACTATAGTTCAAAGACAAGACATTCCATTTGCCAAGCACCAACAGTATGTAGCCGGGACAAGTGAGGTGACTTGTACCTGGGTTCCTGTATACCACATCTCACCGATAAGAAAACTGAAGCTCAGAGCAGCGTCGCCACCTGTCCAAGGTCATACAGCTTGCAGAGGCAGGACTTGGCTCTTGGGTTTTGGACTTCAAGGCTTGTGCTCTTCCTAGTCCAACCATGTAGCCCCACTTTTCTCTATTCTGATTGTCTTTGCCCATCTTGGAGCAAGCGTGCTTCTTGGAGGGGGCGCGTTAAGGTGGTAGTGCAGGGCGGGTTCTCTTCGTAAGAATGTGGGACGTCAGCCTGCCACCTGCTCCTCCGCTTCAATTTCTCTTCAAGGGCCCTTGGCTAAATTAGGTAATGGGCCAGGACTCCGGGAGGAGGGGGGTCACTGACCCCAGGATCTGATTGGCCAGGGCATCCAGTCCTGGGGAGCAAGGAGGTGGGCGGACACGGTGCCCCTACAAATCCCAGAGGCGGGAGCGGGCCAGGGCACCTTTGGACGGTGGAGTGCAGAGGAGCTGACCTGCAGCAGAGAAGTCCCTGTGACTAGCAACCATGGTAAGGACAAGCAGGGGCTCCCCCCTTCACTTGCTGGGGGACTTCTGGGCCTACTTCAGGCCAAATCTGGGGGCTCTGTGGGGCCGTAACTTGGATGTTTGAAGATGAAATGTGAAGGTTCCTGAAACCCAGGTTTCTAGGAGGAAGCCTGGGAAGAAAGCCTTGAGCTTCTCTTGGAAGGCAGGGCTGGGATGTTCCAGGCACCATTGACTCAAGGTGTGTCGATTTCCTGCAGCCCTTCTGAGGCTTGTTGGTTGGTGATAGAACGCTGTGTGTGTGTAGGGAAGGGCTTAGCTTGTGCCCACCTTAGCTTAGTAGAGATGGGGACCCTGAGGGCCAGAGTGAGTCACCCCAGCAAACGTGGCAGGGATGGGCTGGAAGCCTAGCCAAACCCCCCTGCTGCCAGGGAGAAAAGGAAGGCTCCTTCAGAAGATGGGAGGACCCCGGGGCCTTGAGCGCCAAGGCCGATGAAAAGGGGTAGAAAATAACAGGCCAGCGTTAGAGAGACCCCAGTCTCCCAGAGAGGGGTTCTGATTTGGAGCGATCATTCTCCTCTGGGATCCCCCTCCCCACTGCACTTCAAGGAGTAACTAGACCCTGGAGGCCAGCTGCTGTTGCCCTCATCAGACTAAAATTAGCCTGCCCTCCTGGCATGGGCAAGGAGGAGTAGGGGGCAGGGAGGTGGGCCAGCGGCCAGCCAGATGAAGAACGCCTTGGGTGCCTCAGCCTTTTGTCACCACCAGCCGCAGCCCAAAGCCCCCTAGCCATATGGCTTGGCTTGGATGTGACCAGAAACCCCCCACAAATATCTTATTTTCACCCCGCAAGGACCCTATCATGTTGTGCCTGGCATGACTGGCATGTACTCCAATGACTGAATCATACGAACGAAGCTTAAAATCTCCATCTCTGCAAGTTCCCAAAGGGGAGGGGTGATGTGTCTGACTCTGCTCGGTGGTCCCAGTGCCCAGTCCCTGGCCTGATACTTGGTAGATGCTCAGCAACTTGGTGTTGCATTAATTATTTGAGAACAAACATTTCTTGAGCACCTATTAAGTACTAGGTGCTATTAGGAGCTAGGGAAATGAGAGAATCACACTGGAAGGTGCTGACACTTTCTAAAGTCCTGCTTTCATTTCATCCCTGAAAAGCTGCTAAGAAGAGGTGAGGGGATGAGGGGATGAGAGGACATAAGTGACTTAGCCAAGGTTACTGGGGGTTTCCTGAGTTGGCTTCTGATAGACAAGTGAGAGCCTGTTTCTTCTCTAGTTCTCCAAAACTGGCATCGAGGGCCGTGGGAGCAGGCAGAAGGGGCGACTAGTTTGGAGTTGTTCTTGCTGATGATCAAGGGACACTTTCGGGTGTGTGTGTGGGGGGGGTGTTGAGGAGACAGGGGTTAAGGCAAGATGGCCCCAGGGCTGCTCCTTCTGTTATCTGACTGTATGACTCTGTCTTCTGCAGACAGACCAACAGGCTGAGGCGCGGTCCTACCTCAGCGAGGAGATGATCGCTGGTGAGTGGGGATGACCGGCTGACTGCTGGGCTGCTGGATGCCCCGGGGGAGTCTGGTGCCCGGGCAGGGGCCGGGCAGTACAGCCAGGCTCACCTCGGCCCTCCGCCTTCCTTCCCCTCGCAGAGTTCAAGGCCGCCTTCGACATGTTTGACGCTGATGGCGGCGGGGACATCAGCGTCAAGGAGTTGGGCACGGTGATGAGGATGCTGGGCCAGACCCCCACCAAAGAGGAGCTGGACGCCATCATAGAGGAGGTGGACGAGGACGGTGAGCGGGAGGCCCTCCCAGGCAGGGCGGCAGGGAGAGCCGGGCATCCAGGCTCCCGGGCCTCAGGCTCGCTCACCTCCTCTGCGCCCTGCAGGCAGCGGCACCATCGACTTCGAGGAGTTCTTGGTCATGATGGTGCGCCAGATGAAAGAGGACGCGAAAGGCAAGAGCGAGGAGGAGCTGGCCGAGTGCTTCCGCATCTTCGACAGGTGCGCGGGGGGCCTGGGAGCGGGCGGGGGCCTGGCCCAGGGCACGGGGGGCGTCGGGGGGCGGCCCTGAGCCCGCCCTGCCTCTCGCCCGAAGGAATGCGGACGGCTACATCGATGCTGAGGAGCTGGCCGAGATCTTCAGGTCCTCCGGGGAGCAGGTGACCGAAGAGGAGATCGAATCCCTGATGAAGGACGGGGACAAGAACAACGACGGCCGCATTGACTTCGACGGTGAGGCGCCCGGAGCGGAGCCTGGGGCGCGTCCGGGGCGGGGCAGCCGTGCCACGGGCTGGGCGTAGCCTGATGGCGTTCCTCCCGCCGGCCGGTTTCCGCGTTGGGGGAGCCCAGGCCGCCCCCTGGCACTGCGCCTCCGCGTCCCGAGGGGACCCCTGACCGCCTCTCTCTCTCCTTCCCGCAGAGTTCCTGAAGATGATGGAGGGCGTGCAGTAAGGGGTCGCCCCGGCCTCCCCGGCACCCGCCGACCCGGGGCGTGGGGGCCCGCCCCGCCCCGCCCTCGCCATGCCCCGCCCTCGCCATGCCCCGCCCTCGCCACGCCCCGCCCTCGCCACGCCCTGTGCCCCGCCCCTCGACCCGCCCCGCCCCATGCCCACGCCACGCCCCTCGTCATGCCCCGCCCCGCCATGCGCACGCCCCGCCCCTCGCCCCGCCCCGCCCCGCCCCGGAGGGAGGCGTGGCCCCTTTGGGGATCCCTTTCTAGAGGGAATAAACGCAATCGTTGCCAAACTCGTGGCCCGAGTGAGGGGAGGGTCGAGGAGCAGCTGTCAGGGGCCGCCCCGGCTGGCGCCGCCCGAGCGCCCTTCGGCAGCGGGGCGTTGGAAGGCGCCGGGTCGCAGGAGCGGCGCTCCACGAGCTGGGCAGGGTCGCAGCCGACTACCCGCAGCTGGCGCTGGGCGTGGGCCACTGTGGGCACCGCCGCGGTGGGGCCGCAGGGGTTTCGATCTGCGTCAGGGTGAGCTGGCGGGCCTGGGACGAGGGTTGGGGGAGGGCGCGGCAGGACGCTGGCCCCGGGGGAAGCTGCCTTCTTCCCCCACTGTCCTTCCTTTCTGGAGCCTTCAGGTCTTGGGCACAGGTTCCCGGGCTGGGTATGGGGAAGTGGGTGGCCTGCGGTCCAGGCAGTGTTATTCAGGCTTGACCTTTTCCACTTCTCTGTTCTGAGTGCTTGCGTGTGTTCTGTACTGGTGATGGTAGGGGCGGTGGGGGCACCCAGCCAGGAAGGAGGTTCTGACATCATCTCTACCCAGGATCCCTGCCGGTCTCCCTGCCTTCAGCTCCCACTACGATGCGTTCAGCAGAGGGCCCTCAGCATGATCTGCTCAAATGAAATCTGAGCTGGCCACACTCCCCAGTTGAGAGTCCTTCAAGGCTCCCCATTGCTTCTAGAATCAAATCAAAATTCCTCCCTCTTTCTCCTCCATCCCTCACTCCCCACAGCCGACCCTCCCCTCTCAGGCTCCAGCCTCACTGGACAATTTATTATTCCTGCCGTGGACGGTGGGGATGTACTTTCAAGCCTCTGGGCCTTTGCACATGCTGTTCTCCCTCCTTGGAATGCCCTTCTTTCTCTAATAAGCCTGGCAAATTCTTCAACCCAGCTGAGGTACCGTATCCAAGACACCAAGACCCAGCTCAGACACTGTCTTCTCCCTTGACCCCTGCCCTCCGTGGTTTCACTGCCTTCCACAGAGTTCTTTGTACACAAACCAACGGTAACAGATACCAGGTCAAACCTAGCTGGGTACAGTGACAGTTTAGCTTTACTCAGGCTACCTGATTTGCCGTCATTGCTGGCGGCAAATCAAACCACTCTGCCTTCAGTTTCCTGACCTGTAAAATGGGGATAATGATGGTACTTACCTCACAGGGTTGTGAGAATTGAGTTAATGTGTGCAAAGTTCTTAGAACAGAGCCTGGCACATAGTTTCAGCATTTAATAACTGCCATTATTGATATCATTATCATCATTCTTGAAACATTGAACTCCACTGTTATTCATTGCTGCAGCCCCTCCCTCTCCAGCTCCTTCATGCTCTCACCTCCCATTCATGTTTCCCAGTTTGTATTTCCAGCCAGGATCAGCTCTGGGCTTTAGCACTCCTCACGATTGAGTGCTGACTGTGCCCTGTGCCCTCCAGGCACCATCTCATTCACCCACAGGATCCTGGAAGCACACGATCTAACAAACAACATTTTACAGGTTGAGGAAACTAAGGCCTAGTGAGGTGAAGTATGCAGGCACACAGCTAATAGCCTAGATCAGGGGTGGCCAACCTTTGGCTTCCCTAGGCCATGTTGGAAGAACTGTCTTGGGCCACACATAAAATACACTCACACTAATGGTAGCTGATGAGCTAAAAAAAAAAAAAAAAAATTGCAAAAAAAGTCTCGTGTTTTAAGGAAGTTTACAAATTTGTGTTGTGCCACATTCAAAGCCATGCTGGGCCACATGCGGCCCGCGGGTCGTGGGCTGGACAAGCTTGGCCTAGATGATGTCCTGAGTTGGAAACAGAAGCAAGGCTCTTAACTCTATTACTATCTACCTGCTGACAGTTCTACCTGGAGGTCCTGAGTAGTCAGGCTGGCTCTGCCCTGAACTGATAAGGCCCCCTACTCATCCATCTTGTTCTCCTGTATTCCTGATCGCAGGGAGGGGGCCCAAATCAGAACTCCGGGAGCTCATTGCCCACCTCTATTTACTTGCTGTGTGCTGCTACTTACTGTCTATCCTCTTACCATTTTATCCCTCCTCTGTGTGGCAGCCAGAGGATTCTTTCTAAGACCAAATGTGATCATGTCACTGCCCTGTTCAAGGCTCCAGGAGCTGTCAGTTACCCTCAAGATAAAGCCCAAGCATTTAATAGGAATTTTCAAGCCCTGATGACCTAATACCCATGCTATTTCATCCGTCTTTATTCCCCTTCTGCCCATCCCTGAACTTCCTGCTTTCCATGGAGTGTGCTTTCTTATTCCAGCCTCATTCTTTGCCAGAAAGCCTTCGTTAGGTGCCCCACCTCTGCACTTTCATAGCAACATGTGAGCCTAGCACCCCACATATATTGACTGCTCCCTAAGCGCTAGGCACTGTTTTAAGGTCCTTTGTCTATCCTTTGAGGTAGCTACTCATATTTTTGTTTTACAGAGGTTAAGTCTAAATGCTAGGTGTATACAGGTAACATGGGGATGGAGTGGGGATTCTAACACAGTTCTGCCTGCCTGGTCTGAGCTCTGAACCACCTCTTTGCATGGAACTTATTCTGTCTACCCTGTTGATACATACGAGCGCCTGTCTCCCCTCTAACTTGAACCTCTTTGTGCATGGGACTGTCCTTTACCCTGCTTTATCCCCAGCCCCAAACATAGGGATAAATTTATTGAGTAGCTCAATAACTTTATTGAATGAATAATAACCATATCTTTTAAAATTTACTGTATTAGGCTTATTTTTGTTGCAAGTTTCAGAAACTTAAATCCAACTTACACCAAAAAGGGATTTGTTGGACCACGGAACTGGGATACAAGGCATGAAATGGAGGCTAGAGTAGCGGTCCCCAACCTTTTTGGCACTAGGGACCAGTTTTGTGGAAGACAATTTTTCCACAGACTGGGGTGAGGGGTGCGGGGGGATGGTTTTGGGATGAAACAAGGGCCAGGTGCAGCTTGTTACTGACCACTCACTGATAGGGTATTGGTATGAGTCTTCAGGCAATGCAATTGATTATCTATGTACAGTCCAACCTGTCTGCTAATGTGAATCTGTATTTGCAGCCACTCCCCAGCACTAGCATCACCACCTCAGAGCATCAGGCATTAGATTCTCATAAGGATCAGCAACCTAGATCCCTCACATGCGCAGTTCACAGTAGGGTTCATGCTCCTATGGGACTCTAATGCTGCTGCTGATGTGACAAGAGGCGGAGCTCAGGAGGTCACCTGAGGGATGAGGAGTGGCTGTAAATACAGGTGAAGCTTTGCTGGCTAAGGCTGCTCACTTCCTGCTGCTAACCTGGTTCCTAACAAGCCACTGACTGATACTTGTAGCCCGGGGGGTTAGGCTCCCCCTGGGCTGGTGTCAAACAATGTCACCTCTCTCCATCTCTCAGTTAGTTGTCTCTGCTTGGCTTTCTTTCACCTGCAGCTGTCTCTACCAGCGGCCCAGGCTGGCTCCTTTCAGCAGCCCAATTAGTAAAATAATTTTACTGTTTCCTAGTGATTAATCCCAGGGGACACTGATTGGGTCTGAATTACAGTGTAGAGTGAGGTCCCTGTGACTGACACAATGTAGTCCATGTGACTATCTTGGGGACCAACACCATGATTAAGGACCACATGCGGAGGGTTCCCAAGGCAGGCAAAAATAAATCCACCTTGGCCAGCAATTACTAAGGACCAACCTAATGACAGGTTCTGAGCTCCGCTCTTCTCAGACATCCTCTAATCAGGAGATACCTGGGCTGCTGGAAGGAGACCTGGAAAACACTGCTCTATACCTTTATTTGGACCATAGCAACAACAGCACCTGGGAACTGATTAGAAATGCAGAACCTCAGGCCCTACTGGACCCACTGAATCAAAATTTGCATTTGAACAAGACCTCAGGTGGATTTCTATGCACTTTAGATTGAGAAGCACAACTCCAAGGAGATGAGAACACAATTTTTGAGATGAGGAAACTTAGCAGAGGACACCCCAAGTTCTAATACCAGATTCTGTCAACTCCAGTTCTCACATGTGGCTGCTTGGTGGGGGTAGAGTGCAGGAAAAGGGGAGTAAGAAAAGGGGTGGCAGAGAACCTTCTTGATGGGTTCACCCTCTCCCCCAGGCCTGCACACCCAGCTGCATGCAGCGCTGACCTCAGGTTGGCTGAAGAGGCCGCGACCAAGTGCACCTGGGTGCTGTTTGTCCACCCTGCAGACCTTCCTGCAGGACCTGAGCCGGGCCCACTACCTTAGCCCGCTCTTCCCTCTGCAGGGACCCAGCTGGCCAGGGCTTTCTTGCCAGGGACCAGTGGCAGGGTAGCAGAAAGATGGCCCGAGGGGCTGGGGGTCTGGCTGGGTGCAGTGGCTGGAGGAACTGCTGGTGGAGACAGAGCAGTGGGGGCATGCCCTGTTGGGAGTGGGGAGCCACCTATGGGGAACCTGGGGCAAGCGGGGAGTCTAGAGCTGTCCTGAGGGTCGACAGGGTAGGGTTTTCCTGGTTGTCTCTCCAGATCCTGGGCCCTTTCTCCTTTTTCAGAAGGTACGTTTCCCCGCCCCTCAGCCTCATCTACAGCACAGCTGGGGCAGCTCCAACAGTCACTAACATTCCTGGTGCATGTCACAACTCTAAAGGAATAGGCATCTTTGACACCCACTTTATAGACGAGGAAATGGGTGCGGTCATAAAATGACTACAGTCACAAGGGAACAAATCCTAGCCGCCGCACTGCACTGCACTGCCCTGCGGCCTGGCCCGCCTGGGGGACAAATGTCACTCCTTGGAGAGAGGAACAGGGGTGTGAGCCGGGACCCTGACCACACTGACTGAGCACTTCCAACCCTATGGTAACTAGGAGGCAGCAACTTGTCAAAACACAAAACAAAATGAAACATATTTATTTAATATATTCACCACAGGAGCTCAACCGGACTTAATTTAAAAACAGAAACAAAACAAATATGACACCACAGCTGAAGATACAGAGTCCTACACAGAAATCAAGGAAAGGACAGACCATCTAAGGAAAAAATAAAAGACAGCACCAGGAGAGAGGCTGGACGGCCTGGGTCAGGGCTCTTGGCTGGAGACCTGCTTTGCGTAGGTTTCTTGTAGGTACTTCTTAAAGGCTGGAAGAGAAGCGAGGGGGACAGGAGTCAAGGTGGGCAAGAGGGAAGCCGGGATGCAGAGGTGGGAAGTTTTCTGGAGGGAGGTATTCCCCCCTAAAACAGCTTCTCCCTCTGCTGCTCACCCAGTCAGGTCTCCTGGATGGGCAGGAGACTAGGGAGCCTTTGTGAGCAAGTCCTTTGCACAAAGCTTTCTTCGCCTTCTCCTTCAAAGCCCCTTAAGCAACATTCATGTGGAAAGGGTTCATTGTCTGATTTTGTATCAAGCAAGCAAACCAGAATCACCAAGGCAGAGGAAGGACTGGGTTACGTGGGTTGATAACCCCCAGCCCCGGGCCCCCCCGGATACATTCCCAAGTCACTGAGATCCTTTTGTGTGAGGGAGCCTTTGAAGGCTGGAGAGGGGTCGCCTGGTGCTCAAGAAGGATGCAGGACCCACCTGTGGGGTTTTTCCAGAGCTCGGCAGCATGTGTGTTCAATGGGCTGTCAATGTTGGGTTCTGTGGGTGAAGAGAAACAAGAACAGTCAGAGGGGTGGGAGAGGCTGGCTGTGGGAGTCCTGAGGCTCCCAGGGGGCAAGGGAGGGGCTCGTTTCCGAGGTCACCTCCTAGCAGGCTCTGGATGGAGAGCAGGATGGTTCTGACGTCATACAGGGCAGACCACTTGTCCTTCAGGATGTCCAGGCAGATGTTACCCTGGGTGTCCACGTTGGGGTGGTAGCAGGGCGTGAGGAACTTCACTGTGGGTGCGTTGTAGGGGTAGCCACTGGGGAACTCTAGGGACAGCTTATACCTCAGGTCTTCATACACCTGCCATTGGAGAAATACAAGCGGGGAGTAAGCTCCCCATCCTCGCCTGGTAGCCCAGCCCAAGCCCCACTGAGGGGCTTGCTAGGACCTTGGAGGTTTTTTGGGACTTGACAGAAGAGAAGACAAAGTCTTCCACTGGCTCTGGTGCCTTTTCTCATAGATCGTGGGGACATCGGTGATCCTTTAAGGGTTGTAAACAGGCACTCTGAGGGTTACCACAGCCGTGCTTTTTAGTCCAATTAGAATATTAGTTGCTAACATGTAACAATTAGGAAATTTTGGGCACAGGTCTGGATTTCTGACTCATCTTAAACCAGATGTGCAGCAGTGGGAAGCTGCTGTCTTGAGACTTGTGCTCTTCTTTTCGGCCAATGTCCTTACTTGCCCTCCATTCTTTTCCTTGCTGTCTGGCCCCCTTAGTAATCTAGTGGAGCCCTGCTTTAAACCTACGTTCTTACTGTACAGAAGGAGCCCCGGGGTCACAGGTTCAGAGCATGAGGACGGACACTCCGGAGCCAAGTGGCCTGCCTGGCTAAATGCTTGAAGCAGATCTAGCACTTGGATTTCACCTCCCACCTCTCCCTTGACCCAGCAAAGCCACACTCACCTACCCAAACCCTACACTTACTGTGCCAGCTGCTCCATGGATGGTCCCCACCCACTTGAAAAGGTTGTCTGATTCAGGGAAAGCAGAAATTCCTTTGTCGCCAGACATCTGGAGAGAAAACACCTGCTCAGTTGTGGGGAGCACTTCTAGGAACAGCATTAACCCCTACCCCTAGTCCCATCACATTTGATCCAAAATAAAGCAATCAGACCAAATTAACAGGCTTTTCTGAGTAAATTCGTAGACTCTTGGGGCTGAAACATAACCCTCTGGGGAGGAATATTGGGATTCTAAAGGTTCAAGGTCAGGCTAAGAAGGGCTCATATGTCATGCAGGGTCACAAAAGGTGGCTCTATACCCCCAGTCTTGTTGGTTGCTGGGAATGCAATTCAACATGCTATTGAGTGCCAGTTCCACACAAATCTGTTCTATTTACAGATTAAGGAGATATGCAATCTGGACATTGATGGACTTGAGTTAAATATTCAGGGTAAACAGTCCAAGGAATGACAAGACTAGAAATACTAAGAGGGGTGAAGAGCTGGGCATGGGTAAAGCTTGGGGCAGGGAAGTAGGGCAGGACAAGGAAAGGCCTTGTATGGCTTCTGGGAACCATTTTAGTGATAACTTCCTCGTGGGGAGATGGAATTAGAGTAGAGACTGTTGGAAGAAAAGGTATAGGTGGGGTGTACGAACTTATTATTCTTGGAGAAAAGCAAAATGCGCTCATTATTCTACTCCTGTGTCTAGCAAAGAGCCTGATGAGTGAGTGAGTGCAAGGTGGGAGTGGGGAGCAACTGGCTGAGGATCTGGGCAGGTGGTCACTCACCATGAGGGTCATCAGCTCTTGCTGTAACCTGCAAAAAGGACATTCAGGAGTCACCTAGGTGTCTGGATGGGCCAGGGCTCCAGGAAGTCCCATCTCCTCCCAGCCCAATCTCTGGAGGAGCTGTTAGGGAGGCTGCCCTTATCCTGAGGTCACTCAGGTTGGGGCACACACACCCATTTCCACACGAGGGTCCTAAGGAGTCCTTACTTCGCTACTTCCAGGATTATAGAGGACTCTTCCAGAGTGTTCTCAACCCCCATTGCTCCTTTGGCGTCTCTTCCCGGTATCGGATCTCAAAATTTCTCCCCTTCGCCAGCCCCGCAAAGCCACCGAGAGTCCCCGGCGCATCTTCCTTTTGGCTCACCCGTGGAGGAACCTGGCAGCGTCCCTCCACCTTCTGTCCCCCTTCAGAGGGTTTCTAAGAGCTACTCGAGTTCCTAGTGTCTCCCTACCTCCCCTATCTCAGCACCCCCGGGGGGGGGGTCCCGGAAGTCTCCGCTCTAGGCCTCACTGCCCAACGAAATAGCTCCGCACCACTCACCTCTTGCCCACAGGGCCCCGGGCGGCGCCTCCGCTGGGCTCGGCTCCTTTACGGGCAGCGGTGACACTGGTGGCGGCTGGGTCGCGGTTCTGGGAGGCCATCCCGGCGGTGCTTGCAAGGACACAGGAACTCAGAGAACACGACTGTAACTGCAGGGATGAGGGCCCGGCCGCCTGCGTTTGAATTGTAACCCTCCGGCAGCGCTGGCCAATCAGCGGCTCGCTTAGGTTTGATCCTACCAACGGGGCACGCCGCAGCGCTGTCACCATGCAACTGCTAGACCCACCCACCAGCGCACCACTACCGAGCGCCGGGAATCTGCTGCTGAGGGGCGATTGGCTGGAGAGGCTGCCATTAAAACAAAAGTGCAGTGGATTGGTGGCCTTTGGAAAACGCCGACCATTAAAGGGCCAAGAAAAGGTCCACGAGGGATGACCCTTTAGGTCAAAGGTCTGGCTACGGGTTAGAGCACCCGGCACGCCCAGCCAGGACCCCTCCCAGGAAAAGGAGGGCCTCCAATCTTGCGGCGCTGGTACCCTTCCCTGAAAAACGTGTCCCTCCCAATGATAATATCCGAGGCACCACGTGGGGGGAAAACCTGGAGGCTGACGGCCAAATCTAGTGAACTATTAGAAAACAGTTCTTATGCTTCTCTCCATAATTTAGTGAGTTAACCTATACAAGGGTAATAAAAGCCATTCTGTGCTTTTCTTCTTGGCAAGGGGTTCCCAGCTTTCTCTCATAAAGCAAGACATATGTGCATGGGGCAGTGGGACGGTCCTGGGTTTCATCGGGAAATGGGGAAGGGTACCTGGTCCTTTTTCCCTATACCCACTCCTTCTAGAGCTCTTGATGTTTTGTCAGCCCTCACAAGGCAGAACACACAGCAGGATCTCCGTGTGTTTATTAAAAATGGTTTAATTGCTTCTTATCCTAATAACTTTACAAACAGTATCCATCACATGCCAGTCTGGAGGTGCTCTGCTGTGAGTCACTACAAACTGCCCCAGGCACAGCTTAATGCCACTGAGATCCATCCAGCAGCAGTCCCAGCGGTGGCCTCAGCCATGTGGCTAAGGGGGCCATGGAGGGGGGCTGCTAAACGTAGCCAGGGGACCTGGCTTCAGGTCTGTGAAGGTGCTTCAACAGCACGATGCTCATTCTCTGTCCGTTGTGTCTCCATGTACTTTCGCATCTTCTCAACCATCCAGGAGGGTAGGACGAAGGACTTGAGCTCCTCTAACTTCAGGTCCAGGCATCCTCTGGAACAGACATTGAGGAGAAAAGCTGAAGAGGATGGAGGCCCAGGCTCATCGTGGGGGGCACAGTACAGCAGGGGACAGGCCCACTGGCTTTACCTGTAGTCATCGCTGGCAGCGAGGTCCCGGATGTCCTCTTCAATGAGGAGGTAGGCCTGCAGCAGGAGCAAAGGAGAGTGACTATCCCCTCTGATTCATTCCACTCTAACTCAACAACACACTATTAAACATCTGTTTGATGTAAGGGCTGGAAGGGAGGGGAACACAGTGTATAATTTCGTAGGGGAGGGTAAAGAGGGAGACTGTCTGGGGAACAGTTCCTTGAGATACTCTTTCTCTCAAATAGAAATTTTGTGGATGAGGGAGTGGACACTGGTGAACTCTTTCTCTCAAATAGAAATTTTGTGGATGAGGGAGTGGACACTGGTGACTAATACATTTATAACATCCTTTTTTTGCAAAAAGGACCCTGAGGTGGCTAATAACAAAATGGCAGGAGAGCTAGCAAAATATACATGGAAATGGTAAATCAGGAGGGAGATATATGTTAACTCTAGGAACTAAGATCATCTGACTTTGAACTTCAGGCAGAAGGGAAAACCTGAGACATCACACTGCTGCCTAGTAACTGGGCTGTATTGTCCTGGGGCCTAGAAAACTGCTTTGGCACAATGCCATGCTCTATAGTGTGAGACAGGCCTCTTGTGAGCTTACCATGCAGCGGCTGTTGTTCCTCACATGAGAAGCCTTCTATGGGAAACATTTCTTTCTAGTTTTAGGGTCAGGAATAACTGTGTGTCCCTTGAGTACTGTGACTATCTTCCTCTTAAGGGCACTGTGAACTATGTAATGGACGAGGGCCTTGAGGGGGCCTGGAGCTGAAGTTTTGAAAACCTAGAAATGCACTGGTCTCCCAGGTCAGCAATTAAAAACTTTTTAAACACTAGTCTTGCTCATGGCTTAACTTCAGATCCTGTCCTTCCTCCCTCACCCCCATTTAATATTGATGTTATGATGCATTTTATGTATCAATGGTAAGGTCCCTGAAATCTTTTCTGAAACAGGGCATTGGTATAAACAGGTTAGTAAAATAGAAGGTAGCTTTCAATACCAGAAATGAGATGGCATTCTGGTTTGCAAGGCGACTACATCTTAACAGGAGTCCCAGAAGTGGGACTAAGGGAGTCCTCAGGTGGGGGCACATGGGATGGACAATGCTCTGTGATAGTTTTAGAACTCATACAATGATGATTTTCCTAAGGTTATCGCTGATATGAGCTGAAAACTCTTGAGGTGATTCTGGAAGGGGCTGCCAGGTATAGCAAACAAGTTTCACCCCTGTTGACAAGGGGGGCTGTCTGGAGTACTATGCTGAGAAAGGGTTTGATTACTGTCTGGTGGCAGTGTTGTGACTGATGAGTGACATCTGTCAATGGGCAATGAGGGAAAAGTAGTATTAAGTGTGACTTGTACCTGCCATTCCTATGCACAGCGGACATTACTAATCTCCACGTGAGGGATGAGGTGGGGAGGTGGGCAGGGGCGGTGTTAGAGACGTAGACACAGCGAAGGGAGCCAGGGATTACAGCCTGCTGCCCAACGTGCAGGAATCCTTTGTACCCTTACAGGTCTCCCTTCCCACGTCTGTCAGGCTTTGAGTCTCTCGGATTTGGAGGGAAGCTGCCACCAATAGCCAGAGCCCGGGGCCCTGGGCTGGGTGGGTCTCTGGCAGCGGCATGTGAACAGTGCTTACCATCTTCCCCCCTGTTGCCCGCATGTGATGCTGCTCGGCCAGCCAGTGCTTGTCCTGGGGGTCAGCTGCATACTGTGGGGGAAGAAGTCACAGGGGAGACACGTCAGCCTGGTGTGAGGGGCTTTTCTCATTCAGTCCCAGAGCAGCTCCGACCAGCAGGACCTGGTCCTAGCCTGCTGGACAGAGGGCTCCCCACCCTCTTCAGAGCACGTGCTGCCGAGCCGAGCAGGCCGAGGCAGCGGACCCGGTTCTTGGAGAGTTAGTTCACATCTGATCCCCACCCCACCCGCTTCCTTTGTCAGAACACGGCGTCTCCAGCAACAGGTCGGACTCGTGACTATTATTTTAGAGTTCTACTCCTCTTCGAAAAAAAGTGATCTGAGTTAGCTTACAACACATGTGACTATGACAGTGACCATATTTTCTAAAACAAAAAATCAGGACACTTCATGCTCTCTGGGGGAGGAAGGATAGCACCATGATCAAGAATCTGGTTTTAGAATTGGACAAAACAGGTGTAAAGTCCAGTTTCTGCTATTTATTAGATAGTAAATTTATAAACCTGGACAATCATTTTCTCAAGATGTAGTTTCTTCACTTGTAAAACAGAGAATGTTAGCATTTATCGTATAGGGTTGTTAAGAATAAATAAAATGTACACCTGAAACTAATACAAAATAATATTTTTTTTTTTTT